>VCRD01000124.1:270904-301819 GCA_006783055.1 Trinorchestia longiramus | reverse complement strand
AATATAATGTAAAATCTATGATGCTCAGCATGTAATATTCAGGTAGCACGATTGGAGTATTACTTGTGTAGGCACGTTTTCCAATTACTGAGCCATCAGCATTGTTTATAAGACTAAAGCAGGAGTTATTCGCCGTAGCATACAACTAGAAACAGTATAAAAGCTTCAATAATGAATTGAACACCATTCCAAAAATATTGAGAGAGACCCTATTAGTCAGTCCTGGTATATTCTGGGTTACACACAGCACCAATTCTATTTTTTCTATATGGTTAGTAAATTTATCAGTTGATAAATGATTTCTTTATATTAAAAGTTAAAGCTTTGTAGAATGCTATACCTACATGTCATTCCTTTATTGAATAGCGGTTTAAATTGGTTTTAGTTGTAGATTAAACTACGTTGAATGCAATGCCATAGCTTGCATTGTTTTCCTCACTCATTAGGTGTCATAAATGACGTTTATGGTCGAATCACTAATTTTTGAAGGAAATCTTTCATGGATGTTGATTTTTATCAACTCATCGAACAAGATTTTTTTAGCAACCGCGTAGCCTCATTTTTATTCACTACGGAATTGTTCTCTCTTGCCAACGAAGTATCATTTTTTTATACAATGTACAGGTTCGTCATTCTCATGGCACCTGCCTGAGAGCTCAAAAAACTTGTGTAGTTCCCCTAGAATCTCCGAGAGTAACTTGATTACTGATAACAAGAATTTTCCTCTTCCCTTATGACTGGGCGAAAGCATCCACGGTCCTGGTGTTAGAAGACTCGTTTTCATTTAGAGTTTTTGTGTGCATTGGAATTGTCAATCCCAAGTTTTTTGAAAATGATGACAAGGAAGTTGTGCTTTTAATTTCTCCGTAGTTTGTGGAGAAAAAATAATACACGCCTCGTAATGGACCACTTTCTTTCTTTCAAACAATGTTAGATGCAACTAATTGAGATTTGTCATGGACATCAGCAACGTTCTGCAAACTTCAAAGATAATTTCATTGGAACCCACAAACTGTTTTAAAGACTGCCGTATGTTCCTGGTATGCACTCCAGTGTCTGTATTTCAAGTTTACTACTGTCGATTTATTTCTCAATTCTGTGAAGCCAGTTGATGTGACCATGGTGAGCAGTAGCTGATGAAAAGAAGTGTTAAGGCACAACAGCAAGTTGAGATAATAGAGTTGTGAAGAAACGCTTGTCAGAATCGAGTGTGAAAGTACTGTAAGAAATTTTATCATGTCTGAATATGCTTTGAATCATTTGTATAATTTTTATATCATGACGTAGATGTTGGTAAAATGTAAGTTTCTTAAAAGCGGTTGCGCGAAAATCTAGCGCACGGCGATGTGGGAGTCAGATGCAGTTCTGCAATCCACACCTGCTCCGGTTCATGTAATAAAATGGAACCGACAAATTAATTTTCTTATATTAAATTTAATTCAGATTGAATATTGAGACTGAATGCTAACAGTTTTTAAATGAACTACTTGGTTTTGAAACACAATGCTTGATTCTGATAAATGAAAGCACAACACTCCTAGAAAATATTATGCAAAAAACGACTGAAATTACATTTGCCTGGAGATTCTCGAATTCCAAACCTTAGATACTGCAGCGTACCGGGGTTTTGATAAAACAAAATCGCTCGAAGAACATAAATATTTTCCTCCAGTAGGTTATACCAGTGGAGGGAACTGCAGCTTCCGCAACAACAGCCGTTTTGTTTAAACATTTATTGTTTGTAGTTCCCGAGTTTTTGAACAATGATGAGATGATATTGTTGAACGTTCACATTTTCTGTGGAATATAATTCAATAGTCAAACATAAATGTATATATACTTGTTCTTTTTTTTCTGTACATGTTAATACAAAATTTTTATCTCATACTCGGAATACTGTCATTGTGCATCTTAAACCACGCCGTTTCTCATAAGCTATATTCTATATTAATTGCATTACATTGTGTAACCGTTTTATGTTAATTATATTCCATAACTATTTTATATGAATCCTACTCTACAACGTGTTTCTCATTTCTCCCCTCCAGCGTGGGTGCTGGGTTTGTTCACGTGCAAGGCTGCAGTCTACCTCCAAGGCGTGAGCGTGTCGGCATCCATCAACACATTGGTGGCCATCTCGGTGGACCGTGCCCTCGCCATCTGCTGCCCCATGCGATGTCAGTTCACGTCAAGAACGTGCCGGGGCATCATCCTGGTCATATGGACCTTTAGCTTACTCATTACTTTGCCTTGGGCCGTTTTCTTCAAACTCGAGAACATCGGTTCTTCGGACGCCCAGGTAATTTCATCGCTGCTAATATTACTTACGTATTATAATTTGATAATATTGATTCATGACGTTGAAAATAACAAATTTTGATGGACTTTTGTTTGCGCAAAATGAGGCACAATGTAGATCGCTTTATGCCACCGTTTCTAAACATATCTGCAAATAGCATGTTCGTAATTGCGAACTTGTGTGTTATCACTGGTATATGTCATACTTGAATAGGCTGTCTATTTCTATCCTACATTATTGTTCAATCGTATTAATAATAAATATTATATATAATGATACTCACAATTTTATTATGCAGGCTAGTTTTAGCGATGGTGACGGAAAATTGTTTTGGAACAGGTACGTTTTCGTCCTCAGGATACATCCGAGTGATAAATTTCCTTTACTTCTAGCATGTTTTGAATCAGAACAGCACGTCTGAACTACTTCGTCTACGTCATTATGATACTTTTGATCACGTGTTCAAAATTCTACCAGCTATATATCAGTCGTTCCGGTAGTGTACTGAAGGGCAGGACATCATTTCAGAAGCGTTCGTTACTTTGCCTTTTAAATTTCTCTGAAATTCATTATCTCTAAGACATAGTCATGAGTGTTTTTCATGGAACTTTTGCTGGTATATGCACACTATGCTTCCTGTGCGATCAAATAGCGTGGCTAGAGAGTTCCATCCCTTGCACTGGCAGGCTTGTCCACTTACCCACAAAAGCTTAGTAGTTACGGATTATATGTACGCGTTGGATTTCAAAGAAATGGCAAGAATGTATGGAGAACAAGACTCCTGGGAAGCCTTTTTGTTAATGGAAAGGAATTAATATACAGAATTCCTATATTAAAACAGGTGCTCTTCCACGCGAAAGAAAAAGGCTGAGTATATTATTTTATTGTTATGAGTTAAAAAAAGTCATTTTCCAAAGAATGTTTTAAATCTGTCGTTTCATTCACCGTAAAAAAACAACTTCACGCCTTAAGGTTTATTTAATACTCCTGCGATGAATAATTAAATAAATGATTATCGTGAAAGCGAATTATCTGTTCCCCCTCCATTTGCAAACGGGAGTAAATGTGCTCGATGAAACAATTTCTTGTCTGTAAATGGATTCAGAGTCCAGTCCAGCATAGTGAAACACAATATTGTGCGGCGGAGTGCAGTACAACACTTGACAGCGTTTCGTACTGGAAATAGGTCTTCATTTATTCAACGCTCAATTATATTTATTTTTGCATGAAGTATTCAGCCATTGTTATTCTGCGTCATAAAAGAAAATTTATAACGTCTGTTTAAAAAAGAAAAAATCACCAAAATTACCAGAAGCAGGTAATTTAATGTACTCAAGCATTAAGGATTAATTAAAATTTCCTTTAATTTGAATGTACAAGTTGTGATCATTAAGAAATTATAACAATTCACTCTGAGGCAACTGCGTGAGCACAAGTTTCAGAGCAGCAACGAATGAAATTTATTCGCAGTTTACTATACATCTACGGCTGTATACATACGAGTGCATATACTGAGGAAGTCGGTTTTATAATTTCGTTAAATATCTAGTTGACACTTTATAGTAACTTCTTTTTTGGCCCATAAACTTTCCCGCAACAAGTTACGCTCTGAATGAGGAGTAACAGCTTTTGCACTCTATACAAAGAACACACTGTACGTCCGTGGTCAGGATCGTCAACTACTGCAAATACCATTTTTAATTTCAGGTAAGGGGCAAAATAATTAAATCTACAGAAATTAATTTGCCGGGAAGTCTCCTTTACAGTTCAATGATGGCATAAAATAAAAATAAACTATGTTGTTTTCCTGGACAAACGTCAGAACATCACACTGGCACCTCGAGATAAGCTAAATGCGTTCTGCCCAACACTCCGGTCTCAGTAAAAATAAATGTAGTTCATTTTTTGCGAAATTTGTATTTTTCGACTGCACCTGTTCAAAAAGGCGTTGTCCATGATGTAAAATTTCAGAATTTTAGAGACAAAACGTATTTTAAATTTTTCTTCTAGTGCTGATGATACTTGTTTAACATAGTGTATGCAAGTACTACTCAGTCGATAAGTATTGTCGAGTTAGGTTTCGCGGATTTTCTGCAGTATATTTGAGCAGTTAATATGAAGCTACTTGAATGGACTGAGAAAACCTGAAACAGTGACATTGCATTTCCTTTCATGAGTTTCCCTTCCCATAATTCATGAATCGAGGAATATTGTTTGAAACAGGTATCATGGTCGTATCTTCGGCATCAGGATATCATTCGTAGTTTATTAGCTCGGCAAAAATTTGGATTAGTTATCTATTGAAACAATTCGAGCTTTTGGTACTTTTTATGTCTACATATAGGAACATTTTCTTCTGTTCTCTAATGGATTAATGGTTTTCAGAATCGGTATTCAACTGGAGAATAAGGGACAGAAAATATATATTGACATCTAAAATTGTAGTTAGAAAATGAAGATAAGTCCAATCAGGCAGGTCTGCTAATGTGTTGAATAATTTGTTCTGATTTCTTCACCGTGTGTGGTCACTCGAAATCACAAAACAATACGAAATGAAAAAATGGCCTGAAGTCCACACCATCCTGCCATATTGAAACTACCTGTGCTCTTATGAGTGCTTATTTGAATAATTTTATAACTTTGATCGTTAAATCATGTAAAATAGTGAGCAGTAATAATCTGATAAAACATGATTCTGTGAGAATAACTTTTCTGAACATGATGATGTTTATCCTACAGCGCAGTAAAAGCCATTATGCTTCGCATTGCACATAATATATGAATATGATTTCCATTGCTTGTGACATGTAATTATTTATGTCGCTTTTCCTTCAAATAAGAAGAACCTGCCACTGCTTTCAATTCCTATAATCATTTCTCAATTTATTGGAAAACTTTGTCCTTGTAAGCAACAATTGAATTGTCAGAGTGCGCATTATTTGAGCTGTTCTCGAGGACGTGAGGTAATTTTTTGCTTTTGATTGTCGACTCACGTAGCGCACAACTATGGTTATTGCAAAGGGAAGTAGCGCAGGAACAAGTTCTTTTTCATTGAAATGGGAGCACGAGATAGTGGCGTGCCTGAGCTTCTCATTTCAGTCGAAAATAAAATTAGATAGCTTGTCGAATTTCAAATGTTAGAGCCCGGGAGCTTGTAGAATATTTTTGAATGAAGATTCGTGAATTTTACATACAGATAGGTAATAGTTAACTGATAGATGTGATTGTGTAGAGAAAGGAAAACGAAAGTGTATGTAAATGCCTTCATTTTATAAAAATGTCTTTTGAACGTCTTTTATGGAATGACATGGTTTAAAACTCCTTCTTGGTAACAAAATTATTTTCAAAACTTATTGGCGGGATAAAAATGTATTGACGTGAACGGTATTATAAAATGGTCACACTTTCATGATGTTTCAGAAGAATCAAAGAAAAGAAAAAACACATAGAGTGCTCAGGAATTTCAATTCATTAGATCACGTGAAAGTGTCAATAAAATTCATCTCTTTCGTACTCTTTCTTTCTCGTTGATGAAACAAATTGCCTAATTTGGAGCGGCGGAACGAGGAGAACTTTTTTGTGGAGCACATCAAATTTGAGCTTCAAAGGAGCATAAAAATTAGGCAATAACTCGGATTCAAGTGGCAAAAAAGTTGTGAAGTATTCAGGATTAGATGTAGATGTTATGCGAGTTCTAATAATTTTAATGGGGTTTCAATTTTCTTACTACGTAGATGGTACGAATTTTACTCCCTATATCTCGTTTTCTTCTAATGAATATTACAATAAATCATATCAGAGGTTTCTCAATTCGTCTCATTTTGTTACGGATGTCAAATCAAAACATTAGGCCGCAAAACATTGAAATAATAAGAAGAGGTTGGCAAAACTCATTAGGATGACGAGTGCAATGGGACGACAAGAACTTGTCAGTAAAAAATTAAGTTGACAAGAACTTGTCAGCGAAATTCATTGAAATGACAAGAACTTGTCAGCAGAACTCATTGAGATAACAAGAATTTGTTGGCAAAGCACTGCAGCAACTCCAAACAACACAAATACAATTAAATACTCAAAATCTGAAGTGATTTTATAGTCAAAATAACTTCGTTTCATATTTCTGTACGGGACGAAACACATTGTATTACTGCATTTATAAACATACAATAAATTAGTTTGACCAGATGATACCACCAATTTCTGAATTTATACCTACTTGTCAATGATATGCTTTTTAATTTAGCCACTAGCTGTGGCTTCATCAGAATGATGCTGTTTATTCTCTTCAAAAAGGCCAGCTTTATCCCGTTCCTTATTTCCAGAAACTTTAGCTGCTCTTTTGGTAACGACGAGTATTAAAAAATCATGTTCGTTTCTTATGTCCTACTCCAATTATGAAGAAGACATGCTTCTGGTCTAAAGTTTAATAAAGCTCGACAAAATGAAACGCTTTTTGTAAGCAGGTGCTTTATTTTCTAATGCACGTTGGAGGCTTGCGATTGGAGCGTCACGGACTGGCCTTTCTATCTTACAGTGTTATTAAATGCGCAAATAAGTGCAGGCAGCCTAGCAACAGGCAAGTTTAATTGTTTGGGTCTATAATTTGTTCTAATCGTTATCAAAAGAAAAATAAGGCGTACGTAAATGGCGTGTATCAAATAAGTTATGAAATAAGACCAAATTAAATGCAAAGTACCTTACCAAACTGTTTTCCTTGTTATTATTCTTTGTTAGACATGTGTTTCTTTCGTAAAGCCATGAAGCTGTCCAAGCTTATGTGATTAATTCCCCTTTTTCTTTGCTGTTGGGATAATATGTCCAGAGAAAGTTCCACAGGAAGTTAGAATAATAAGTCCCAGTGCAAACGCCAATGGGAGAATTAATCTTCAAATATTTCTAGATCTAGGATCTTATCCAAGTATTTGGGCTGTTCCATGTTCCAGTTAAGATCCAGACTAGTTTTTGGGACTGTCACCTTTTTTAGGCAAAAACGCAAGATATGCGGCTTGAACAGCCTTTGGGAAGCAGGTCGAAATTTACTTATTGTTTTCAGATATCTAAAATACTTTAGAAGACAGACCAACTCCATGCATAAATGTATTTGCAAAATCAATTTAAATCAATTATCAATTTGATAATTGATAATCAGTTTGAGTTGAATTAATTTAATAGTTATTGGATAAACACGATAGATATCGTTGGCAAAATGACGATATACTTCTATTATATTTGGTCCCCCATTCCTCCAATTCTGCTCTCAGGTGACGACGAATATGGAACGAAAAGATTTGGACGTCGCTCGTAGATCGTAAAGGGAACATGCAACTGATTGCGTGATCAATCAAACATTGCTAAATAAGTCTCTGGGAGATCTTCAGTCTGAAACAGACTTCTTGCACCTGTCTCAAAACACTGAAGCAAAAGATGCAGCTATCCCATCGTGGATAACGGAACCACCAATGGGATTTGGTTTGGTCACTGCAATGGTCACAAACAATAAACGCTAAGTAGTTTCGTGTTACTTTACTCAGCTTCAAGAGTTTATCTGGACACAAAAACATACGGTTCTGTCCTAAACATTTAGAAACATATGTTTCATAAAAGGTAAAGTTACTTTATCCCACGATTCAAATGTTTTTAGCTACACTGGGATGTACATCGAACAAAAAGGTGCATAAAGATGATAAAATTGAGTCGATATATGTATTCCTGCGAATATTGGAAACTTGTAACTCAGAGAAAGCCTGCTCTAATCGTTATTCTATTTTCTATGATTTACTTAGCCATTGATTTTCTTCAAAATTTTACGTCTCGAGGAGGTACATAAAAGTGCATGTCATCGTGACAAAATTTTTTCGATTTACGCACGTAAATTTACGTGAGAGAGTTTTGGAAACTGGCAAAAATGACGAGCTAACTCTTCTGTAACTGAAAGTTCAGAACAAAAAAAATATATTATAAATATAGAACGTTTATAATCAAAAAATCTTTTGCACTGCATTACATTATTTACTTTCATCTATACGAAGGCAACTACGTATGAAGTGTGCATTTGAGGTGGCAAAATTGCTATATTTTTCTCGTAATTCTATTATTTTAAAGCAGTTGCAACTGTTTTAACATACAACTATTACAAAAGAACGAAAATAAAAGATGCTCTTAAAATTGCACTTTTCAGTTAAGATTTTATAAAATAGTCTACTAAATGCGTCACAGGCATGCACCAGTGCCTGCTGTACTAGTGTTTATTTTTGTAGTGCCTGATGCACCAGCACATGCTTTCTAATCCCAGCTGCACTTGTTGGACAGTCAGAATTCGAGACATCCTACCATCAAACATGCTGGTGCATCACAAAAGTACGTATCAGGGAGAAAGCGTACGAAACAGTTGGTCAGTGCATCATTAGACTTTTTTTAGCACTTTCATGCATTATGTTCATGGAGTAAAGCCTAATTCATTGTGAATCATTGTGGCATATTTACTCAAGTACTTCAATATGAATGAAGAGTCTGATTCCAGCTCCATCAGGAAATCAATGAGCATCAAATTATGACTGGCAGTTTTGAGCTATGGTTTCATAAAGGGAATATTTATCACAATATTTTTCATGAGGCTGATTAAAAAGGCAGAGCTAGATTAACTTGCACATTTTTTTCAGAGTGCTCATTTAACTCACAATATTGGTTGTATTTTCAAATGGTTCATTTACTAATTTAGTGAACCATTAAATATTTTCTGAGTACAATACTTTTTTATGGCTTCATTGAGGTAGTTCAAGTCCATTAAATTACTTTTCACAACAACAAACATGTTATTTAAACAGCAGCGAAAATTTTTAAATTTTGAATCTAACAAGAATTGTTAGAATGTCACGCCAACACTTAGTTATTTTTAGCATGAAATAATTTTGTCATTTTTTAAAGAACTGAAACTAACACGCTGAAGCATTGTCTTGTTGAAACCCAAGATTTTAGCCAAGATGAGGTTGGATTTCTGGTGAAGTCACACAGGTTGTAGCAAGAAACAAGACTCCGTTAGGATAAAATTAAATTGAATATCACACCTAAAATTTTTATTGAATATAATAATTGCGTGCACTAGAACCCATGATAAATACAAAATCTTTCATCCTCTCTGTAACCGACGGTCTTTTTCATTGACAGATACTAGCAACGAACATGGTAAGTACTGATCGTATGTATCCAATAAAGATTATCTTTTGTTCATGAAAATAAAATGGAAGAAATTCATCTTCAATATCATCAAGCTCAATTAACCATATTACTCTTTATGCAGGGTGCAGCAACACAACTTTCTTTTTTCAATGCGCTTTGCATGAAAAAAAGTATGTTGCTGCACCCTGTCAGGAATCAGCCCGAATGAATTTTTTTAGAAGAAAATATGACTTAGCATACAGAGTTGATGTAATTTTGAAAAGAGTCATTAAATATCAATTCTTTGTCGATTTAGAGAAATATACCTTCTAAATTTGAGGTTGACTAATATTCCTAAAAGAAACATATCAGATGAGATACTGACGATCAATTCCTTACAACTTGTGTTCAGCAGGGACGAATGCTCTCATGATACGATTACGAATTATTTTTTAGATTACTGTCAGAACCATTGTATCAAAGATGAGCTCAGCATTCATCTGGTCACGCTCTGCAGATCAAGGTCCTGATTTTTTACTCACCTTTGTGGTACAATTATCTCTCGTACAACAAATCCCGTATTCAAAATCATCTAGGCGTATGACAAAATGTTTTGCCGCTTTCATCCAGTTCTCATTTTTATGTCAAAGAATACAGATAGGTGTTGATGACTCGGGCAGTGTAGAATATTTGATTTCCCAAGTGTTTTAGCAAAAAATGTGATGGTATAACTTTGACTTACTCACTACGGTATCACACTGAATAGTCAGTATGATATTCTCAAACTTTTATCCATGACGAATCTGTTTTATCAAAGAAACAAAAATTCTCATATAATACAGAAACACATATTTTTATAGGTATTCGAAGCCACTCTAAATTCTTTTTATTTTTGCAATTTTGATAATCATGAAACCGAATGAGCAAATAAAACAAAGCAGTTAAAAAAGTTTCTGTCAAACGATCCGTACTTTTTTGACGTAAGTCGATGATTTTATAATCTCCAAGTCTTCCATCAATTTGAGACGCAGTAGAAAATGTATAAGCTTCGTGATGCATCTATAAGAAGCTGCATATTGAGTACAAGCTTTAAAAATGCATCTTGTTTCTTATAAGTGGTAATCCGAACCTCACAACGGATGCAAAAATCAGCATAGCTGCAGGGAATTGGCAGATGCGACTTCATGTCTTTTCCAATGGTCGATATCTTGAGATCTTTTGCGGAATAAATTTTGCATACTATCGAGTTCATAACAGTCCGGGCCACAGCTGTCTCTCCTTCAAATCTAATTTGTACGGCAAGCTCGGAAATGATTTAAAAGCGTTACAAATCTCTTCCTGTATCTTATTCTCCATAACGTTGCGAAAGGTATTGTAATATCTCACAAGGTCGCAAACGAAGTGGATTTTTTTGCAAAAATACGCGCCCTCCCAATTTATTTTACATTACCTGTGTAGTTGCAGCTCACACCTGCTCTAGTTGAATTAAGTGTAAATGCTCCTGCAATGGAAATGTACTATAAAAACTAGCCTGTCATTACCGGCCGATGCAGAATATTGCATTTGTGTTTATGTACCGCAATAACTTTACTGTAATACGCAGTAACTTGGTGCGGAACTGTTGACAATATATACAAAACTTGAAACTAGCTTTGATTAAAAATCAAGACATTGAAAATGGTTATTGCAGATGTAAGGGAAATTTTTTCGATTGAAACTCGAAACTGTCAATTTTTTCTCGGTTTTGAACAAACATTACCCATTGAACCATTTGAGTTCCCATGACTTTCAATTATTTCATAAATACAAAAGAAGAAGATTTTTGCAAAATCAGCGTCATAGCGCTGTGAATTTTCGAAATTTGTTTAAGAACAGTGTTAAAACTCCAACAATATTTTCTAAGCTAAAGAAAACTAAAAACCCGAACTTCAAACACACTTTATGCTTTGAACTTCTGAGCACCACGTGAAGGCCTTGCATTCTTGCGCGTGGCTGCTGAGATCAAATGTGATAGCTGCACGTGAATGTCCGGACGCATAATGAGGAAGCTGGAGAGTCTCTTCGCTTTTCTGGCAACGTGATTATGCATAATCAGGAGCTTGTTTGCGCTCGTTGTGCCTCATTGGAGAGCTCAACAATCACAGAGCATCAAGAAGTGCGTGCTGAGTTTTGTGTTGCAATAGGGGGCCTCTTCACATGTTCAAATAATACCAAAGCGTCTTGCGAATTTCGTGTGGAATGCTGAAGTCTGTAGTGTAAAAGGAAGTCATTACAAAGTTGTTTCACTGCGACAGAGACCATCGTAATCGACGCATTTTGTTTCGAGTAAGCCGAATTGATTAAGGAATTTGCGCAGAACTAATGAACAACACGAGGTTTTTTATTTATCAAACATGTATCTGACTAGAAAGAAATTAGTGTTAATACTTGTTAAACTATAATTGCTAATATGATTTTCATTTTTCGAAAACTATGATTTTCCTATCCAAACGAAGCACTCATTGGGCGAGAGATACATATGTATCAAGTCTTCAGTAGTAAGATTTGAATGCTTTACTGAATATTGAATGATTTTGACTTGGGATGCCTTCGGGATACGAAAAACTCGTAAGATTATTTTCTTCTTATTCAAGTATATTTTTATCATGTAAGGAAATAATTGAACTGACTTCAACATCTTTTCTTCTATGTATTAGTTCTTGACCATAGAAATGATGCCCATGGTAAATTAATGAAGTGTATGTTTATGAAGAATTATTGCTAATAATAATTCGCCCTAAACAAACTCCGCATTGACAAATTAAATGAACTTATCGACATACTGCACTGAATTTAGCATGCTGTATTATGAAGTTGTGAGAAAATATGCACGCTGGGACATCTATTAATGTTCATTTTTCAAAGCCCTACATTGTTGACTACATCTATATCACGTACACTTGAATTGAATAAGTAAAATCATTTTTAATAGAAAATTGTAATACCAAATAAGGTAACAGAGTTAGTGTAATATTCTAGTGAGCTTCCCACCTAGTAAACTAACATCTTGTGGTGCTTGATATGCTCAAGCTCTGTTAAGTTTCAATGTCTTTTAGTGGCTTCCATTTGGTGTTTGGATCATTTAAGCATGGCCGACTAAACACTGCGACAATTTTGGTACACACCTATTTGACTATGGATGCTTTTACTACAAAAAGATTTTTCGTGGTGTGCAAACTATGGACATAAGAAAATTCTTAAGCACACTGTATTCGAGTGGTTAGCAGCCTGTGCTTGCGCTGCATGGGCTTTTGGTTCGAGTCTCCACACAGCACTCGAATTTCTCATGCTTGTGACACCGGGGCCAGGAAGACAGACAAACTGACTGACAAACTGACTATTTTTTCAAGCTTCTAGCTCATCCCTAGATGTCCCTAGTAGCCTCTACCCCAAGTCACAACACAGAAGGACGAGAACAGGGGCTGGGATCATCATCACTAGTCGTGAGATGTTAGTATTAAGAATTGAAAACTTAGCGTATGTGTGGTGTAGACTTGATTGGAGATAAAGTTCCTTTCTTTTTAACTAATGAAATTTATAATTTACTTCTCACCCGTTACCGATGATACAGGAAACGCGTCACAGATTAAACATAGCACTAAACTCTACGCCGGTAGTTTGGCGTACACACCATACACAATCTAATATAACACACCTAACATTACCTGACAAATCCAAACTAAGTAGACTTAGTTCAGTATGAACTCCAAATCTAAACTTAGCTTTTCTACCCCTTTTACTATTGTGGGCCTAACCATACTTCGTCTCACATTTACAAGGTGATTCACTTAAACAATATTTTAGCATTTGGCTATCGCTGTATAATTTTCATACAGAATAATAAATATTCTGGTTAAAAACTGAAAGTGAATTTACAATAAAAATGGTTTGTAATCTAGGAGTAATGAAAATATTCTCTAGTGTTATCAGCCAGTACCACAACAAAGTTTTACAAGAAGAGTATTTCATTATATTAATTGATTATGTCAACATATACTTCTGACTTTATCATAATAATAAATGCACAAAGCTGTAAATCTAGCGGCCTTTAACTAATTTTCATTGCAAGGCACTGACTCACTTCATTCAAAACTTCCACCACAGACCAGAAGCTGATGGTATTACAACTGCTCTTTCGTAATTAATAATTTTTTTTCACTCTTCGATAATACGTGTAGTGGACCTCCGGCCGTACTGAAGACTAAATCAAAATTTCGGACAATATGATAATATTGTTGAAGTAAAAGTAGTAAAGTGTATTTAACAATACTCAATTTCTTTTTGTCTGAGATTACTGTACGTTAGATTGATTTTTTCTCAGAAAATATATTTGATTTAGTGAGCCTAAAGAATCAATGAAATCTCAATTTTTATGGAGTAAGACTTGCCCTGGAGACAATCATAAATACTTTCATGTCTTTGAGGAAAAGCGTCAAAGGTTTTGGGATTCCGACTTGTGTTTTAGGATTAACACCAGGATTTCTAATGATGTGCAAATTCAAAACACGACCGTACAAAAAGAGAAGCAAATCACTTTTTCCATTCACTTTTCGTATTGAATGGTTATCTCTCTAGCTAACTCTGCAGGGAAATTCTAGTAAATGTATTTGCACATTTTGCGTGTTGAAATATTCAAGTTCAATGGTATGCATCAAATACTTTATCATTTTTCTTCTAAAGGAATTCCAGTCAATTTCATGCTTAAAATTGGTTTTGACGCTGCAGCTGAATTTTGGGGATTAAAAATTTTCATCCTAAAATGGTTTTCTACGCGTGTGAAGTATAAACGCTGTTATTTTGATCCCATGTGTTTGTGACACTATCAAACTAACTAGGTATAGAGAAAAGTTCTAGAATTTGCCTTTTTTAGAAGAGTGGTTGCTACTGGTTGTACCAAAGCTTAAGTTTGCTTCAAAATAGAAACATAAATAGGATTATCAGAATTATACGTGATTTTTCCCGGCGCAGGTTTGCATAGATCGCTGGCCGAGCAAATACATCGAGAAGCTGTACTTCGTGTTCGCCAATTTGTGCATGTGCTACTTGATTCCTCTGACCATCATCTCCGTGTGCTACATCCTCATCTTCCACAAGGCAAGCATTACAGACAACTTTAGTTTACAAAACTACTTTCGCATAAACTTGTGGTACTTAGAGGTTTAGGAGTTTCCGTTCTGTTGAAATTTACATTCAGAAAGGTTTTTGACCGAAAATTGTGTTTTTCTGCATTGATGGAGAGTGAAAACTGTCAACTACTTTCTACATTTTTTCTGACATTCTGGAGAGTTGAAATGGGTTTCATAAAATAACAAAATGAAATTGTTCTCATGACTGCAAGCATTATGAATTCAGGCATGTGTCTAAAATTGTGTTAGCTTAATAAAAGCGTTACGGATATTTGCAAGAGTTACATTCATTCAAAGGTCAAAATATTCCTTATATGTCATTCATTTTAATTTTAAGCTTAGCTTACAAAATAAGGCGAGTTGTGACACAATGTTTACGATAATGAGTCAATGAACTCTAAGAAGGAAACTAGAAGCAAGGAAAATTGGTAAGGCAAATGAAAAATAATTTATTTTGGCTAGAGTCAAATAAGATTCAGAGTTCTATGGATGCATCAAGAACAAGCAAAAAAATTCAACTAATGTTTTTATTTCACTCTCTGTTGCGTTTAACAGAATAGATATTTACTTTCCAAATAAGTAATACAAATATTAATGATACCGGAAAGTCCTGTCCTCTTTTCTTTCCTCACTCGAAAACTTTTTTTTGGGTTATCGTATTAACTTATACGGTAATCCAAAACACAAATATTTTGTGACACTAGTTTCACAAAATGACAAGAACATTTCATAATTATTTCAAGTTAGTGAGCATGGTATGAATTTCAGCATTGGAAACATTTTAAGAATTTTTTAATATGGAAAGCGTACGTTGGTTTGAAGGCTAACAAGCTATGATTAACAAGCCGTACATGTGTTTTGCGCTAAGAAAAACACGCAAACATCAGTTTATTTTTGTTGTAGTTGCGTTAACTGTAGATTCATGACGCGTGTAATAGAGCAATTATAATCAAGAACAAGACACGGTCGTGTTTCTCCTTTTTAATCGTAATTTATCATTCATTTCTCATTAGCCTGAGAGGAAAAAGGGCTTCAGTCATTTTTACCCCATAATGACTAATTAAATAATTTTTATTTACAGATTTGAGCTTTTGGGGGATTAGCCAGTAGCAAAATATTCGTGTTAATTAGTGCATGAAATCCGATATGGTAGAGCACATCGAGAATGTTTAATTTTTTTCACTATTGGTAGCTTTAACCCTTCACTGCAAATTCAGTTTTAAATTTTCAACAAAAATCCCTATAAGCTATGACAGGAGGTCATTTTTATTTTAGGACATTGTGCACTAAAAACTTGGACTACCGTTATTAGTTTCGTAAAAAGTTTATGCCCAAGATTTGATGTCACATTTGCTTTAACAGCATCATGAAAGAAAACGTGAAACTATTACACTTGTCATTAAAGTTACATTTTCCGACAACATTTCCACCATGAGTCGAAGAGATCGTAATCTTAATAAACCAGTGAGTTCAAAATTTGTTGTGTCCTAAGGCGTAGATTTTCTATTTGAAGTTCGACCACAGGGTTGATTTTAAATTTTGACGAGAGCAATATATTTCAGTGTTTTTTATTTGAAAATAAACGTTCCTCTATCTCATATATGAAATTCTTAGAGCTTGTACGTGTCACCATACATGCTGTCTTTTTTTGTAATAGTGTTTCGCTTATACTGGCGACTAAACTGTGTCATTTATTTGCTCTCTTAGCAAAGAAAATGAGGAGGAACTTTATTGCGACGATGAGCTCATAATGCCATGATTTTATTAGCTTTCAACTGCGTAACTCATTTCCGAAAGAGATTTTAGTTGAAGCTATATTTTCAGCAAGGAAAATTAGCTGTAGAGATTATGAGAAGCCATCCATTTGTTTTTCAGAAATGAAGACAGCGTTGGGTGTGTGATAGGATACAAACACGCGAGGTTATATTTTAAAGATTTATTACCTGTATTGTCATTAATTACATGGTCAGAATTTTTTTATGAATGACCACTAAAGATCCAAGCTGCAGTTATGCTAGCTTCTGAACATTCTTCTTAACGAAGAATGAAGGCTTAAAAATATGAAGATTTCTAACCTTCACTAATTTAGTTTGATTTAGATTCATTCATTATCGGAAATGAATAACCCATAAAGATCTTGAATAGTACAGGTCAATTTTACAATCAGTTTTTCCAAGCGTGCTGAACGAATTCAATTAAATGTTATGACTTGCTCAAATTGTGCCTAAACATTGGTCAAGTGACGTGCCTCAGCCCACAGAGTAGTTCTGAAAGAATGATGGAAACCTACCTTTTGGTAATGAGTGTTGGTGTAAAGGTGTGTATGTAGGATAACATATATACTATTTTAGGCTCTCATGTAGTGTGATTTGATGTTTTGAGGTATAGGGGCATTCATATGCTTTACATTTTTATTCATTACACCATATTTAATTTCGATCTTGACACCAATATAGCCTGTATAACATCTAATATTGTGTATAAAAACAAAACAAAAAACTTCATTTGTTGGAAAAAATATGCGTGCTCTATTTTATAGATAACTTCTAAAATGTATGACGGCTTAAACTTGAATAAAGCTTTATAATGAATATTAGCAGAAAAAGGAAAACAAGTTCGTGTGCTATATGCATTGAAAAGTACCAAATTAGAAAGAACTACATATAATGGACAGGACTTTACAGTGTCAGTGATGATCAAATGTGTATGTTTATTTCGAGCATCTTTTAAGTGATAATTTCAGCATCAACTCAAATGTACATACATTGCATTCCGAAACAAAAGAAAAAATTTAAACTATGAAAAATAATAGAATTAGAATAATGATGAAGTAATCCTATAATAATGATAAAATCCAGTTTTCATGAAGTAATGAAACGTGTAATGAGAAATAATGTTCTGTTTGCTGTGGCTTGGGTCAGGTGTGGTGGCGGCAACTGCCCGGAGAGGAACAGACTCAGAGAGTCAACACTATGGTTCATCAGTCCAAACTCAAAGTCATCAAAATGTTGATCATCGTCGTGGTGCTCTTCGCGTCTTCCTGGCTGCCCCTCTATGCTCTCTTCGCCAGGGTTAAGGTGACATGTCTCTTCTTACTATTATTTTGTGCATGATTTTATTATTATTATTTTAGAATAGAATGAGGCTATAGGGACGAACCTTCTGGCCCATTCTTGGGTCGGATAATTACTTCGATAATTATTCGGTTGTTTACCCAAGTCCCATGCCGTATTTCTAGCTGCGTCAACCATGTCGGCAGTTATTATTACCTAATTATTATAAATTAATTGTTTCCTTGAAATTGATTCGCGGTTTTTTTCATGTACATTTTAAAAGTACAATGCGTAACGTTGAAAGTGTGAATTATGAGTCAAATGTCTGTACTTATTTTTTTCTCTGTACCAACTATTTCCGATCCTTGTTAAAAGTTGTATGCACAAACTGTTTCCGAAGAGAGAGAGAGTAATAAGTTATTTAGCGGAACATGCTCCAGGGACGGGTAAACGAATGATAGGTTACATATTCAAAGAGCAATCTCAAGAAATATACGTTGACTGAAGGTTTAGTTGCTAAAATATCTTAATTCCAGAAGTAAATTTGAATAGATTTGATACTTTTAGAGCTTCACAACGGGGCAGAACAGCAGCTGCATGGAAGGCTCGGTACTCCCCATGTGGTGTCCAGTCTCATAGGAGACAACCTCTTCCAAGTACAGTGTCCAAGCTACGAGGGCTTAATTAAGTAAGCGTTTGCCTAAGCCGGATTTCTGTGTTATCAAGGACGAGATTCCGTCTACTGCAGAGTGACCTCCTCGATAAATGGACCAAAATTTCATTACTATTTATTGGTACCTATAATACCAATTGCATGCATGATTTAGATTCATGTATGTATGTGTAATGCCGAAGCAGCAGATGAAAGAAATGAACCAAGTGGAGAAATAACGTACATTGATGAAATTTTTAGGTAAATGTGTAGTGACAATGTTATGGATGTATTACATTCTATTTTTATAATCTACTACAGGGACGAAAACTTTTCGTTTATTCTCACATAAATAAGTTCAAAATGTTCGTTTACTGACATGTAAGAAATGTAAACTGTTCTTTTATTGGCTTACAAAACAAAGACACAAAACAAATGATGTCATTTTCATAGTTATTTCTTCGTTACAACAAGTATAAAATGATCAGATGGACACGCTCGTGCATTTAACTTTCCTGTATTTGTGATCTAAAAGCCTATGAATTTTAGTGTCCTGTCATCCGAAATTGTTAACATTCAACATCACTCTCGTTTCCACTC
Source organism: Trinorchestia longiramus (assembly GCA_006783055.1). Classification (NCBI taxonomy): domain Eukaryota; kingdom Metazoa; phylum Arthropoda; class Malacostraca; order Amphipoda; family Talitridae; genus Trinorchestia; species Trinorchestia longiramus. The sequence continues at coordinate 282,895 of VCRD01000124.1, read as the reverse complement.
ACCTACAAAACTTACAAGCTAGTGATTCCTCATCTTAGTTTTTAAGCTTGATAAAACGTATATGTCGTTTATGCAACGCTCAAGTAGATCTCAATATTGAGCTCCTATTGCAAATACGATGAGCACAATTTTTAATTACATGAAATTCTTTCTGTTCAGTGGCCCCTTCAGTGGGTCCTTTTCAGTGGCCCCTTTGGATATCAAATTCAGTTCGATGTCATTTATCCAGTCTCAAACCGTGGTAAAACAAGCTAGAATTATTTATGGTAATTACTAAAGTAGCTGCTGTTACGTGCTTGGCATTGAAACCATCGTTTGTCTGTGCCATTATTTCTTATGCAATAATCACTGTCGCACATGTGGACCGACAAAACTGTCATTAAAATGACGAGACTTTCTTTGTTCTCTGCAATTTGCAGCTTGGCAACGCGACAGAAGGAGAGCATCGCTTGATTCACATCGCTGTGCCTGTCGCTCAGTGGCTCGGGTCTTCCAACTCCTGCATCAACCCAATCCTCTACGCCTTCTTCAATAACAAGTTTCGGGCAGGATTCAAGGTAATTTTCTATTCTCTTGTGCAATGTACGAGTACTAGCTGATTTAATATGTGATGGCAGCAGTAATTTCTATTTACCCTGCAATGCTGTTCTCAAGTGAACATTTCAGACAACATTGAAACGGTCTCAGTGCTTACCTAGAAACCTCTTCACACAATGTTCCTGCCAGCAGCACGTTGCGGATCTCGAATTGTTAGCCTCGAACGAGTTGATAACTTGGGCTGAGCAAGCAAGCGAACAATGAAGTCGGAATCCAGTCCAGCAAGTTACTCTACCCGAGAAGCAGAGATCTTGTCCGTCGATGGTTCTGTTGAATCCATTTCTCGGAAAAAGCAAAATTTAATGACTTTAGAATATATAATTCAGTCGACGGGCCCTAAATTTGAATGACAGTGATTTACTCGCTTTAATTTTGCACTTCGCGTTTTTAACATTGAAGGATCCGTTCGATTAATCCGATGTCTTTGATGCACAACTCCTATTTCAACAGTTTGGTGAAATGAACTCGTATCCCATTGAAGAATTTTCTGCTAAATCGTCAAATATCATTACTGGCAAAGAGAGAATTAAGCGATGATCTTTAACGATCGTCAATGATAGACTCTTCACTGCCATTAAAGTGAAACGCATGTTATTGAAGTTTATCTGCACAGATTCATCTTTGAAAAATTGAGATTGATAATTACAGACTTTTCTGCGGGCCTTATGTAATACAACATTTTTTTCGCTTCATCGTTGCATTCATCGGAAAGTAGAGACGAAAAAAAGAACAATCAATGGAAAACATGATTGTGGGAGTGAATGAACAGTTGATGTAGTGAAGATTAATGAAATAAACTTAAAGAATAATATGTAATGAATAACGATAATTTACGTTCTTAAAAATGTAACATTACCGCTTATAAAAACAAAACTTCAAGTTCTGAGGGTTTTTCAAGGAGTTCTTCAAAGTGTCAAAAACACGCTCACCAATTTCATGATTTATTTTCTTAATTATTAACATCGGTAATAATTTAGGTACATTGAATTTACAGTACAGAAGTCTTGTTTCCATTAATACCATTCTTTGATCAAAACTAACATTTGTACGACTCAAATCCAAAGTAAGCGGGAAAATATTTTTACTTGGTTTTTCCTTTAAAAGAAAAGAGCAGCCTTTGTTCAGGAACGATATGAAACACATCTTTAAACAGCCAATTACTATAAAAGTTTTCCAATTACAGCTCGACTGACTTTGTCCAGATGTCAAAACTTTACGACTTCATTCACGGGATTTTTCCCATCAATATGATAATCATAGTCCATTTAAATGGCAGGATTCAGTATCACAATTTGTGTATGCTCATATTGCATTCCTCAGTAAATTATTCATGTTTGAAATAAGCCCTAATATGTTTTATTACATGCACATATTAATCTATTTCATTCATGTCAACTTTACCGTCATAACGTCGAATTTTGGCATGAATACTCATTACACTCATTCTCGTAAATGTGTTTGATCTCAATATTTTTCAAAATAAAATATATGCTTCAACCGGATGATTCATAAAATAATTTATTAGTGAGGGTGCACAAGGACTGGTAAAATGAAAAGTTTGATTTCTTTGGCTCTAAGTTTTCAAAATAAAACATTGTTTTATTTATCCGAAATTTTTAGAAAGTAAAAATTGTCATTTTAATTTGACTAAGTGTTATCAATATGTATGGAGCTGCAATAATTTAAAAAATACGAGTATATTGGATATTCGAAAAAATCTTCTGTTTATTTATAAGGTAGATTTAATCCCGAATAATTATGTGATTATTTGTCCCTATATAATTCATGTTGTAATATCTGCTCATAAATATGTTTTAATATTGCACAAGCTGCCATGCTAATAAACCATTATACCATTATAGTGACTAACAAACTCTAGAACAATCAATTCATATCAAAAATGAAATGTCCGTTACTAAAATAGAATTATATGGAAAATAGAATTATTGACGGATTATCTTGGCTCTCCAAATACTTTCATTCAACTATAACAGATATTTAACACATACGGGGCCTTAAATAGTTAGCTGTGTTACTGAGACGTAAAATTCTACTGCAATTGGTTACGAGCGCAATCGAAGGCGTGTTTACGATTTTGCTTGGCATATATTATGATAGATGGCTATACTTACGTGAAATTATCCCTCGAAATTTGTCAAGAAAAAACAGGAAATTCGTAACAAACTATTGCAAAATGTGGGGTGTTCAAAATCAAGAATAGTAGAACTAAATTCACACTGATTGATTCAGAGGCGATAATTTTTTACTTGTGTCGATCAATAGACATCATCAAATTCTTCAATAAATTCGCTCGGACTGGTGACCTTTTGTAAAAGTATTTCAGCTTAGGTATCATTTAGTTTTATTAAATTATTACACTTGCTTGATTTCACGAAGTAATTTTAATGAAATAGAATTCCAGTGTTGCAGAGTAGCATATGGAGTCACTGTAAGTGGAATATCAGTTGTCAATACAGCCATTAGGAATACGTTCTGATGTCAGACTAAACATTTATTCACTTCCTGCTTGGAAGAATCTACATATCTTAAACTGCTTACTGTTTATGACAAGCTGGACGAAATTAAGGCGGGCATCTTGTACATACGTTCTTATGTAGCTTTTAAGTGTCATATTAAAGTTCCCGTTCACCTATGCCAGCCCAATTCGAATAATATTTCAGATGAAATAAATTTGTTTATTGCCATCTCAGCAATATCTAAACTTTGACTTAGGTAACTTTGTCCTGATTGCAAGGTGATAGCTCAGCTTACAGGTGGTTTATGAAGCCGTACTGACTGCAGGGAACGACAGAAATACTGTTCGTATTGTGGTGTCTGGTCGAGACATTTGTTTCTACCTTGCATTTCTCAGGACACATTCTGCATGCTGGACAGCTACAATGAATTTTCTTCCACAAAATCGCAGAGTTCATTTCGATTGAAATTAAACGTTATCAATTGTTGCGAAAAATGTAGTAAAAATAGGAAGAGGACAGTGATAAAGATGATGTGACATATCAAAGACTTAATTTATGAGTTCGGATAGTAGAGTCTAAATGAATATTTAGAACCTAATCAAGTTATTTCGTAAAGTGCATAAATATATAAATATGCTCTGCTGAACTGAGAGTTAGTGTTTTTGTCTGGATAGTATCATACGCAGCAAATTATTTGATTTATTTTCACTAACCAAGTAGAGGCATATCGCAAGTCAGAGAGAATGCACTGTAATCTTACATACATAGTGTTTGACAGGGCCAGCCATTGCGTGAAAAATGAATGCTAGTCTTGAGGGCCGCCTAAAATAAAAGATTTAGGTTTTGCTACTGTGAAATTCTCATGCTTGAGAAAGTTTAGTGATTTCTTTTGCCACTTGTAATATGAACGTGATTTACAACATGGTGCACTTCGTTAGCGTTGTAATACACCACTATATGTTTTTTGAAATTTTCCTTAACGAAATTTTCGTGACACTTTCATTCGTCAGATTGAAAATGAAGTTTATTTTCACTTAAATTTTATGCATTAATGGCGGGTGATTAGAGTTTTGAAAATTTGATAGATGTTATCACAAAATGATGAATAATTACGGCGGTCGTTTGCGAAATTTTGTTTGAGTTGGAGAAAGAGAAAAACATGCATAGGACACGAAGACAATACTTCATGCAAAATTTTACGTAAACACTTAGAGTAGGAACTAGGTTGTCTGAACATGGCAGGTGCATATAGGTTAGGTAAGGGTGGAGCTTAATGACATAGCATTACACGTTCAGAAATTTTCTTTACACAAAGAGTGGAATAAGAAACAGCAACAAAAAGTAATTGATTGTAAGAAGGTATCACCACCAAGCTACGGTTTATTGTTAAATGATATAAATAAATTGAATTTTAGCTTGTGTGATAGTTTGTTATACACAAAACCTTTTGGTATTTTCATATTCACACATAGTTTAAACCATAGTTTTAAAAACAATTACGTGTCAACATTAATGCAGAACGATTTAATTTTAAATTGAAAGTTTTTTAAACAATTTCTTAGGTTTTGACGCGTAGGGTCAATGTTTAATTTATAAATAAGTGGTTTGTTATTTATCGATAGTTATTACTCTTAAAATGATGTATTCACAAGTCTAAAATAAGAAATAATTAGTCATTAAGAATATGAGCTCAGAAAATCTCATTTTTTATGCAAAAGTTACTAAAAACGTTTTAAAACTTCATCAAAACAAAAGTTGTAACGATTTTTTCATCAGTTCCGTCGTATTTTATGAACCTTGAATCCGTTTAATAAATTTGATGAAACTCAGCAGAAGTTCACTGGCAATTATAACAGTGCTCGAGTTCTAATAAAAGTTGCTAATAATAAACTTTGAAGTGAGGCAATGAGTTCAATAAAAACTTTGCCAATCAACTTGATTGAAGGTCGGTAAACATTCAATCCCAGACGACGTGTCAGCTACAGCTGCCAACCTCTCAATTAAATTTTCTTCATCTTATATTCCTAAAATAAATATTAATTCATCAGCTCATCAAGTAATACATGTCAGCACCCTGATTAACTACAGCGTTCTGTTCAACACAGCGTAATTAAAATGTCCCTGCATTCCAGAATACTCAGAAACAATTTCTGAACTTTTCTTCGTCGATTTAAATTGATAAAAACAACTGCAGATCAGGTTTTAAAAATATCACATCATGAATTCATGGCAATTAAGGGTGAAAATTAGGTATAAATTTTCTCGCCCTGTGCTTGGGAAATCGAGCTAACCTAATGATCTAATTAGTCGCCATCGAAAGTTTGTTATGATGTATTTTCTATACGACTCTTCTGAACCTAATTATTGAAAAAACAGCTCGCAGAAGTGAATTCAAAATTGGTTAAATACAAATAACTTCAAAGTAACTTGTGTTTTGAGTCAAATCATCTGGTGTATTTATTGTACGCCATGACTTCGTCCACCATGCAAAATAGTATTTTTGAGATCATTCATTTATGTTTTATTTCATAATATACGTGCCTTATTTTGTTTTTATAACCAAAATATTTTCAACGCCGTAACTAGTTCATGAGAAGCACTCGTGTTTTTGTAGGTGTGATTGAAAATAAATCTATTAGAATAAAAATATTTTCACACTGTTGACCATGACTGATATTTACCTGAACCTAGAGATTTCGCATACATTTCCTTCCTTCTCTTGCATTTTGTGCTCTAGTTTTTCAATGAGAATAATTTTAAAATGCAACACAATAAAGAAAAAGAATTACTCATAGTCTTGATTTGGCACTAAAAACTATTATATTAAAATTCATTAATATCAGGCTAGATACAGCCACCAGTGTCTTTTGAATTATATTTTTAAAACACTTTTTTCAGTTGCAGGCTTGTTATTCTAAAGAAAGAATTTTTGAACTACTTTAATTCGCTAAGCAGATGAAAGGCATTGAAAATTATATGAAACAGCAGCGTTATCTTAAGTTTACCCTGCAAAATATTCAGATAAATTCTTAACTCCTTCATTGGTAGTTTGTGAAATATATAACATGCAATTATATATTTCATCTCTGAAGTGCTAGTGTGCAGCGGTCAAATTAGGCCAAGTCCTGCTTCAAATATTAACACAAAGCTTCATAAATTTCACGTGTGTTCTACTGAAATCCTAATCATTGACAGAAATTAAAGCATATGTAACAGGAGTCACTCGTCTTCCGACATTCTAGAGCTGGAGAATATCTAACTAGATGTAGGGACCTGCTGCCACCATACGGCGGTGTTGCAATAATAAGCACATAAAATGCAAACTACAACTGCAGGAATTGAGCAAACTTGAGTTTACCTAATCTTTAATTGAATACTGTAAAGTCTATATCCTTAAACAATCGTTTCAGCGATCGAACGTCAGTGTTTGTTTAGTAAAATCGAATTGATTTTAATCAGTAGCATTCGACCCTCTAAAATTATGTAAAAATAAGAAGTATCAAAATTGACCTCTGTTCATGCTTGTAATCAAACATCATTTGCCGGTTAAAACAATATGTCACTGAAGTCTGAATACCAGCCGCAAAATAAACGCAAATTAATCTGTGAAAATAAGGGAAAGTCTACGGAATATGCAATTAACATTTAAGTTACTATTAGCAACGTACTTTATTTTAGATCGGTTATTCTACGTATAAAGCTCTAGATTCAAAATATCTATGGAATATACTAATACAACAAATATTTAAGTTATTATTTGGAATTTATTTGAGTTTAAATAATTATTTGTATGTCTGGGTTGAAACGATACATTACACAAGTCGATGAAATATATGTACAAGAATATTTAAGGTACTATTCGTATCGTATTCATATTATCTCTAAGAAGTACGTTCTACCTGGCAAATGGCTCGAGAATCATTTTGTGTCTCATATTCATATTGAAGATATTTATCGGATTCATGTTAACAAATAATTTTCTTTGTGTGAAGTTTGTGGGTTCTTTAACATTGTTTGCATGTGCTTGATTTTTTGTACTTACGCGTTATATGTATATGAGTTCTTCTTCAATGTTGGTGCTGTAAAATTTGAAGGATCATTGCGCAAGATTTTGAAGCCAGCTCCCGAAATTTTACTTTGACGTCTAAGTATCCACCCTATTGATAATTTTCTGTATAATTCAGTAGCTTTTTCAAAAATCGAATCCTTAAACAGATTAAAAAATTAAAAAAGAAACACAGTTATTTTTTAGCCTGTGATCATCTTGCTCCACCACCAAATCTATATTTTATTTGACGTCTTCTCAGAAAGAAATATTTTAGGTTCTCTCTATTTCCAACGTCATCCATAAGTTTTTTAGTTGCGTTCAGAGTTTTTTCTTCAAACCTGAGGTCTGAGATTGATGTTGTCGTAGCAAGTAGTCACAAAAGGGCAAGATCAGGTGAGCAAGGTGACCATTAGAGGTCGCTTTACTGAGATAAAGTTACCTTAGATCGTCTCCGGAGGATTTCTGTGCATTTTTATCACCCAGATAAATTTCAACAATCAAGAATATGTTCCGTTGAATTCTGCTCATGGAAGAAAATATTTCACTGAAGTGTGGTTCCACTTTTTGAAAATTTTAGCAAACAGCAAAGTTTTGAGAAGGGCTCTTCTTCTTTACATATTCTTACTTGGAGGTACACAAATATCTGAATTAGGAAAAGTTGCTGGGTAAGTTTCGACTTCCAATATATTGTATACTTACACATTTTGTTTCAATGTACGAGGTTATAGCTTCTATTTTACTGTCAATTCAATACTGCATTATACACTTAGTTCAAAATTTGTTATTTTCTAATTCTTATTTTATTTGTTTCTTTTTTACTGTGCTTAATATTCTGGAGCCAAATATGGCGACTGTGACTGTGTATATAAGTCTGTAGTAGGCAAATAAGCACGTGAGCAATTGTGCATCACATGCTTATGGAATTCCTTCTATATGATTATCAGATTGTGATTAGATCACAATAAGATTATCATTGTAATCTTATTGTAGCAATTCAGTAATAAGACTACAATTGTTGTCAAATTGTAATACTATCACAATCTGACAACGTTAATAAGATCATGTTGTAATTACTAATTCATGAGTAAATCCTAAAAATTATAGCCATTTGCTTGTAATCTACATGTAAAAAAATTAACAATTTTGATGCACGTAGATTCTTTTATTTCGTATGACGTTTAGGTCACGAAAGACCGTCTCCAAGTAGTTGAAAAAATTTAGGTGAATAAAAATTACGCACATTTAATTGCGGAAGGGAACGTGAATAGTGTCTACTGTACGTTTATTGCCAAATAACTATTCTATTTTATTTGAATGGGAAACACATCGTAAAGTTACTAAATGACTTGAAATTTTTTTTGACAGATCGTAAATCAAATATTTCTTTTATAAAAGGTTTCAAAAAATAAATTCGGAGTTTCTGTGCTAACATATTCATGTAATTCTGTGCTTACAAAAATGTTTAAATATTCATTTAATTACTAAACAGATTTATGTTTAAAGTTTACCATTTACATGTCTTACGTAAAAAATATCTTAGATATATTTACTTCTGGATTTCCCCTACAAAATCATCAAATCTTGAACAGAAAGATGCTGGATGACGTTTTGGTCTTTTGGACGTTAACGACTTTAATTTTTGAACGAAATGTCGCAATTAATCCTGCGTAAGCCAGAATATTCTAGCCAATTAAAGCATTTACAGAACGTAAAAACACTTTTCAAAAATGTACTGAGAAGTGCATATAGTTATGAAAATTTGTATGGTCGCTATAGTTTTTTTTAACAAGCAATAGTTTAATGAATTTCAAACCTAGATCTGATTACAATTCTATACGGGCTTAGGGCGAATTTTTAACTACGCTGAAATTTGTGATCGAAGTTTCTAATATGTTGCCTTGTCGTGTTGATTTGACGGCTGAAATTATTCAAATTTTTGAAAACTTTAAAGTCTGTTCATACAATTTGTATGAACTAAGTTCATGGAATAGAGAGAATGTTGTGAATTTCCATAGATTATTTCACCATTGCTTATAGTTTCGGTAACTTTTGTAATTGAGGAAAGTTATCATTACTTCTCTCCTATTTGATTAATAAATAACTCATTCTGGAAGAACACACAGCTCTTGAAAGGATGTAGTTTCCTCCAATTAGTTTTTGGTTTTTGTTTTACGTGTATATTTCCTTTCATGCCTCAATTGGATAGTTCCAGATTAGCTTCACTCAAGTATATGACTAATAATTACTGGGGTTTTCAGCCAATAGAAACGGAAATTTACATTTATCACAAACATATCTGGGTTGTGAAGATAAAATTAACATGAAAATATTTTCGACATAATGTTAGTTTTAGACTAATTTTTGAAGCCAAACCAGAGTAATTGATTTCCATAATTTAAATTTTGACGTATTCAGAGATGATGCTGCAAACTGATTTGTTTAATGTAAAGCCAGCAGATGTATTTAATTCTTTAGTGTGATGAATGGATCTTATTTTACTATCACTTTTATTTTATTTACGGGGAAGGTGCATTTCAAAGTCTTTCACCAAGACTATAAAGCGTCTCAACCAGTGCTTCAGAATTTATTGCTACTTTTCGCTACTGTTGAAGGCTCGGAAAGCTTTCAACAACGTCGCTTTTCAGGGGCTCAGAGTCCGTCAGAATTTTAGGCAAAGTTTTGAAGAAAAACACTTCGGACTCTTCAGGTTTCAACGGCCTCATCATTGTTTCTTGAGATGGATTTATGTAGCGCAGCACGCTTACGAGAATCTTCAGAGAGAGATTGCTTCTGCTGAAATTAATTATTAAAATTTTTAGTACCTGTGCATCCGAGTTTAGGGCTGATTGTTAAAACGAACTCAATATTCACGTGGCAAAATCAAGAGAAGTTTAAATCTTCGAAGAAAATTTTGCAGAGCAAACCAGGTCGTTCATTGAAATTTCAGTCCTGTCAAGGAAAATGCCTTTGATGAGCTGCAACATTCAGGAAGACTGCATATTTATGACCAAACTAGCCATTTAATTGAATTCATGAGACATATAAATTCATTAGAAGTTATCAATTCGACGTTGATATTATCTAATTAATTATTTATGCATATCTATTGAATCTATCGTACTTTTTATATTGTTTTCTTGTGTTTCTGTAGTAATGGTCTTTGTGGTGACAAAAATGTAACAAGAACCGATAAACCGATAACAATAACACTATTGGCGATAACTGATAATCTTTAAGTGGCGATCAATTTATCGCCTGATAAGGTGATAAGCTATGAATAGATAAATCCAATATTTTGAGTCTAGCAATAGCGGTATCAATATTTTAAACAAAAACATTGATAGATGCAGATAAAGCAAAGTCATCAAATGAAGCTGAACTGGTAGAGCTCAATCAAATATGGAGTTCCACGCATCAAATGAAGCTAACCGAACGTTTTGAGAAGACGTCCAGAACGGTGGCCTTGCACTTCGTTCAGGATATGTTCGGTTCCCAGCCTATTTATGCCTTCAAATCATGTGCAGCTCAGTTCTAGGCTAAATTAGAACCAAAAATTTAAATTATCAGCTATCGCTAGTTGGGAATCAAAAATATCGTCGACACCGATGAATCGAAAAGTCGGGGAAAAAAGCATCCGACAACTCATAACCCAACAACGTTATTGGGATAAATAATCGCTATAGTTAATGGCAATAACACCCACCTATGCTCGGTAGTGAGATCAAAAAGCATTCACTGTATCATGAATTGTCGACTTTTTTATCTTCCATCGCTTAAATAAATGTTTGCCAGCTGACTTTGAGATTCACGTTTCTCATACCTATCTTTTAGTCTATTTATTTTTTCAACATTTATTCGCCCACTGTATTTTTGAGCAGCCAAGTGGTTCAAATTAAATTCATTGAAATCTTGTTACCCTGGTTTTATTGTTAACAAAATGTGTTTTGATTCGTTAAGGTTTGACATCATAATTATGACCGTGCAATTTTAGTTTACGAAAATGGGTTTCATGGGCCGGCATATTTCGAACTCCACATAATTTTGGGACGATTCGGTACCATTGTAGTGAATCGCATGACTCCACTACAAGCGAGCCTCAAGACGAGGCTAGCTGTTGGGACAGAAGAAGTGAATCCCGAGCGAGGCTAGCTGTCATTAGCCAATGAGCGGTCACGCTCAGGCAGCGGTGCCCAGCCAACTGCCCTATAAGATGGGGCGACAATGCTCAGCGACACACGATCCACACATAATACTACTTAACGCTTACTGCCTACGAGATAACATCCCCATAAAAATATGGAACTACAACACATACGTACACTGCAAACAAAGCTAATGAACAACACACAGGTACAGCCATAGCAATCAGGAAAGACATCCCATTTAAACTACATGACAATTTCTACACAGACATGCTCGGAGTCACAGTCGAAACTCCGCAAGGCCCCATCACCATAGGCACAACCTACATCCCACCACGCACCAACTACATCAACTACATCGACATGCACACACTACTAAGACGGCAAAATCCTACCTACCTACTAGCAGATATGAACGCATGACACCCTACACTTGGATATAATTACACAAAAAATAAAGGAAAACAAATACACTCACTCATAAATAAAAATAAATGTATACACATCGGACCAAACTTTCCCACCTTACTCACTCATAACTCGAGCACCAGCCCCGACATACTCCTGACAAACACCCAAAGATTCCGCAACATAAGACTACAACCAGGTCCGCTCACTCCATTAGACCACATCCCCATAATAGCAACCATCACTGTAAACCCCATCAAAATCCCCATTCGCCCACGCCCATCTTTCCACAACGCTAACTGGACACAATACATACAAA
>VCRD01000124.1:195316-270327 GCA_006783055.1 Trinorchestia longiramus | reverse complement strand
CACAAGACCCCCTACCGACTCTGGAAGAGATCGATAACCACCTGTCCAACTGGGAAAGCCACATCACCGCAGCCTCCAACCAAGCAATCCCAACCATCACTCACAGAACAATCCCGGGAATCAAACCAACACAAGAAACACTCCTGCTCCAAACAAGATACCAACACACCTGCTACCACCTCAGGAGACACGGACACTCCCCTCACTTGTACCGCGAACTTGTGAACCTCAGACACCAAATAAAACAAACATACAGACGCATATACAGTGCAACATGGAACCATACAATCACGAACATGAAAATTAGCGATAACCCCAAACGATTTTGGTCGTCCATTAAGCGCATGTCTAGCAACAACACTAAACAAAGCACACCTTACATTAAACTCAACGACACATGCTACCACTCCCCGAGTGACAAAGAACGCCTATTCAGAACACACTGGTCAAACATCTACTCAGGCACCGACGATCCTGACAACAAATTCGACGAAAACCACATTCATGACGTTGAAACACAGATGACGAACATCACACCCCACTTAAAACCACACGAGACTGGAGACATTACCCGCCTAAACACACCCCAATTCCCAGCCATCACACTCCGAGAACTCAAACAAGCACTACAAACATTTTCAAAAAAAGCTCCAGGACACACAAAAATCACGACACACCACCTAAAACAACTCTCCCTCAATATGCTCCAGTACCTGCTATACATATTCAACAACGCAATCTCCGCGGGATATTTCCCTATCAAATTAAAACACGCCATCATGATTTTCCTTCCTAAACCGTCCACCTCACAACACGAAATAAAAAATTACCGCCCGATATCACTACTCGACATCCACGGAAAACTCCTAGACAAAATCCTCACCTACAGACTCACAGACCATTTCACTATACACAACATATACAACAAAAGGCAACACGGCTTTCGACACGGAAGAGGAACACACACTGCTCTTGCCACCCTACATGAGACGCTGCACATCCATTTAAACCAACGGCATACGATAGACGTCACCCTACGAGATGTATCAAAAGCATTCGATAAAGTCTGGCACACAGGCTTAAAATATAAATTATCGCAACTTAACCTTGGTCCACTGTTCACAAAAATTCTTGCAAACTTCCTTTCAGACCGCACCGCTGCAATCAGAATCGCAAACCACACAGGACAACCTTTCCCCATAAAATCACGGGCGCTACAAGGGGCAGTCATCTCCTCAGCACTGTACAACTTTTACACACACGACCTCCCTACACCCATACCAAACACCGACTATATTGTATTCGCCGACGACAAACAACATACGCACTAACAAGAAGTGCTCGGGTTCCAACTCGACACGTACTTCAACTCCATACGTCCCGGTGCCCTGCCGACAAGACGTGCGCAACGAAGAAATAATAATTAAAATCATATTCAAATGTCTTAATACAAACTGTTAAACACATCCTGCCTATAATTGCATTTTCTCCTATAGGGTTCCTCGACGGTCCCTTACTCCCTCAGGTGCTCACTCCGAGTAAGATAAAGATATTCAATGTCTGCTCGGAGATAAGAGATGTCTTAGGGTTGGGACTGGAGAGTGATAATAATAGGATTACTACACCATCACCCAATGCTCAATCCATACTAAATGATGCTCAACCAAATTTGTGAGTGTTTTTCAGTAAACAGTTGAAAACACATTTAAAGATTTTGTTAACCTATTAGGGAACTTTTCTCAAATTTGAATTGCATACTTCTTTGGAAAAAAATCTCAATAGTATCGTTTTTTAAAATCATGAAGTTTTTCGAAAAGCAGTAAATTCCTTTAACAAATGTATTGGTTGAGAGCACTGCACATTACAGAACGCTATTTCTATGTATGATCCACGGGATCCTTTAATAATATTAGCATGAGTGTCATTCATATCATTGGTTCATGGCTGGAAATCTGCAACACCGATTTCCAGTCATGAACCACTGATATGAATGACCGTGCCCAATGAATGTCAGTGGGCACGGGCTCTGCCCAATGACCGTCTAACTTCTCAGTCGTCTAGAGAACTTTTGATTAGATAAAAATATGTATTTGCTTAGAAAATATACAGATAATGAAATTAGACGTGAGACAGCATCATTCTAATGCTTTGAAAACAGTTCTTCTTAACAATTCTTTTGTGCATATGCTACTTTACAGTATAAGTCATAATGTTCGTCCGGGAAGTAGTATACTTCAAAAAGAACTTAAATTATTTAAAATTCATAAACACGAGTGATGAATTTTGGATGAACTATTTGCTGGTTAATTTTTCATTCCCGAAGATTCACTCTTTATACTCGTAAAAATGAAACGCGAATATCACAAGCAGTTCTTTTTGTGGGCGTGCTTACAAAACGTATACTCGTATAATGTATCATACATAGTCAAGTTCGTACAGTTTCGTTATTTGAGACATTTTAAATATATGTAGTAACTATTGTTGAAATGTTGCATTTGTTGTAATATAAATTATACAACATAGCTTCTTATTACTCCAAAATTTCATACCCACGTTTTACAAGTTCCATTATTAAGTGATACTCTTCTTGATGTCCCGTCTATAACACGCAACTCTCGCCCATGTCCTAAACCTTTTTGTTCAATGTTACCTCACATTAAAGTAGCATTTTTTCTTCTCATCCAAGGCAATATTCCTGTCCCGGTCCTGCTGTTCGCCCATCCGCCTGGACGGTTTCCAGAGTACGCGGAGTGTTTGCTCTACAAGACTCCAGCATTTTTCGGCCGTCGGGGGAAAAACTTCATCTGGCAGGCTGTCCATTTACTCCACCCTCGACTCAGAGCTGCTTCATCGCTCAAGTAAACACAGAGTAAGTTACGGTAGTGGGAACAATGAATCTTTTTTCATCTTCCGGTTGATACGGATGATAGTATCTCTGATTCGAACTTCTCCTGGACTCGTGTATGAATGCACACATGCTTCCACAAAAATAATATTGATAGCGATTACGTGAACTGTGCCTGACAAGTGCAGTTTTTACACGGTTTTTGAAGCAAGGGAATTAAATTGGATAATATTAGTGTTGTGTATTTATTCACAAGGGCCATCTATTAATGATTTGAGCATGAAAGTAATAAACTTATCTATAAAAGTTATTTCATAATACAATCCCCTTCTTGCTTCCAGTCTGAATAAAGTTATCCGTTAGAGGATATTTTCAGTCTAATCACTCTCTACACTAATCAGTCTACAAAATCTGAAGTATTTGCACGACAAACGGCAACAATCTTTATGAGCTAAACAATTTTACTATTTTCATTGTCTTCTGGAGCTTTTTGAATGAAGTAAGTTAGTGCTAACAGAACTTCAGTGAAGCTTTGTTTGTATGTGAATTGAACAACGAACATAAGAACTTTCTCATTAAATATTTGATAGTTTAAACAGCATGCAAGAATCTGTGGTATTTTATTGAAGGCAGGAAGGGATAAATTTGAGGTGATTACTCGTATTCCATTTTCTTTCTGTAGTGTCATTATCAGATCATAACCGTACAGAAAATAATTAAAAATATTGTATCTCAGGAACAGTAGTCAAAAATGATTCATAACTTCACAAACTTCTTTGGTTACGGTTGTAGTGTTCCACTGTGTCAGAAAATGGAACACTGTGGAGTGTTCCACTCTGAAGAAATACAAATATTTCCAACGTAGCAGATCCGGTGCTAATGTCGTCCGCGCCGTGTACTGTCATGGCTAGGAAACTTTCAACAACGCTCATAAATATGTCAACTTGCAGCTAACGTGAGATTTGGGAGCTGCAGTAAAGTGTTGGACGTTATGAGGAATCTCATTATTCTGCATCAAGTCGCTCGAGAGCTGCTTGATCCTCGTTTAAAGTTTGTAGGAGAAATGTGAACACCATCATGACCATTCCTATCTTCAGAATATACGGTACACCGAATATAACATTTAAATTTAAGTTTTTTCACGTTAAATCTGAGGATAGTGATCACAATTTCATGTGATGATTACCTCATTATAAATTGATGAGAGTGGTTCATGTATGTAATTTAAACAAAGACTTCAAAATGGATTAATAGCGTACGAAGTTGCACTGCAAAATCATGTGCAGTACACCTAGTGGTTGGTAAAATATCTTTTTTTGTACCTTGGTCAGTCAGGCCAAGATGTGATTATAAGTTATTTGGTATTGTAATGAACAATGAAAATTAAAATATTGACTTTCTGACTCAAACTTAGTACTTGCAGGAGATTTCAGTCAATAAAACAGCGAAGCATCTAGAAGCATTTTGAAAAATTATTCATAGACGTGTAGCTGATTTGAATGTTGCCACATCCCATGAGAGCAACATACTCCTGAAACTTATCTCACGATATAATTCTCCTTCTACTGACGGTGATCACAATACAACGATTTCTATCGAATTCACTTGAAACGAACGATAAAAATTTACAATCAGGGATGAAAAGAAAAAGTGTTAAGACCATGTCCATTAATTACTCTGTAAAAACCTTATTAGGTTAGTTTGTCTGAAGTACGATGGTATTCTTTGTTATAGCATGCAAATACTTCAGGGGTGCCCTTGGGAGTTGAACATTATGAAAATAAACTCCATCCCCCTTACTAATGCTTCCCTAGTTTCGCCGTAAAGCACAATATTTAAAAGGTAAATAATCATAATAATAAAGGTTTTTTCGTTTCACGCATTGATTTTGATCCTGATTGCAGTTGTGAAACTATGCTCATTTTGACGCCCCACAGGCAAAATATCTCGATGCTGCTTTTTACACACCGGCAGCCTCCAAGCAAAAGGAGTTATAGAGAAAACTTCGTAAGAGAAAAGTCGTTCTTGTAGAAAAATGGCCCGGTTGGTCCGGTCAGTTGGACTTCTCACTTTGCTTTATAATTCCCGTAGAGAATGCGGAGCTCGGCAAGTTAATGAACTGTGGTTTTGGCGCTTTCTGTACGTCGGCATCAAAGACGACTGACCTTTTGGGCACAACTATGAAATGTTTTTTTCTTGCAAAAAGAAGTAAAAGAATTCTCATGCCAAACGCAAATGTTGCAAGCCAATTCTTGCAAGGTCAGCTGTCGCTTCTTATGTACACAATCTTCCGAACACAGGCTTATGTTAATGAAAAAATCAAGTTCTGAGTTATTAAAATTCTATTTTAATATCAGAACAATTTCATTTTGATTTTTCTGATATCCAGATTGCAAATGTCAGTACTGGTGAACTCGAATAGAGTCTATCGGATCATAATGAATGATAAGAGAATTATGAGAGTCGATTTTATTCGATCATTTGATTCTACTCCTAAATTTAAGCGATCGCTAAAACTAAGCATAGTCTTGACATGAACAGCTCAGCCCAGAATTGTAAGATATTTAGAAGTTAATCTATGCCTAACGTTTTTTTATACGAGACACGCTTACCAGTGGATTCTTTGTACGCCTTTCTAAACGAGCTTTTAGTTGTAAACTTTTGACTTCACACAGTTCTTGCCCCAGTGATTTAGATGTCGTGATCAGGAAATCATAAACTAAATGCACTGTGTTGTGACACGTGCATGCACCACATGTAGGTCAGGAAGAGCAGTGGTTCTTTATATTGATGTTGTTTATGCTAGTTTTAGCATTAACTTTTTTACACCAATTGAGGAAAATCTGTTCGAATAATTATACAAATACATGTCCAAACAAAATTGAAGAAAAATTAGAGCGACAATTTAACTCTGTTATTTTAGAGTATGGTCAGCAGAATAATTTATTTGCGTACGTTTGGTAAGGATTTGAGTGTGAACTCATTTCCCTTGAGTTGTATTCAAAGTAAAATCAAATTTACCCTTACGCATAAACCCAAGCAGCATAAAAGTCTTTACAAAGAGCTACTTCATCGCTTATTGAGGAGGCAAACTTCCATTCCTGCTGCCGGAGTTTGGAAGCTAAAGGCTTTGTTTTTGAACTCTTAAAAACTTTTAGTCCTATTTTCAAAAATTACGAACGTTGTTGTTATAAACGCTAGAAAGGTTATAGACGGTTATGAGCCCTAACTCTTATGAAATTACATTGAGCAGGAGGCAAGTATTTACAGCTACCTGTAATGAGCATTTCCGCACCTTTTCTACTTCATCACTTGAAGAAGAACCTTTTTGTTTACCGGCGCCAGATGCTCTTTCTGTGTATTATTAGGTTTTTAGCCCTAGTTTCATTTAAAAGTGGCTTTAAGATGCTTCAAGCGTTCTAAGTTTACTAAAAAATCAAACTTATTCAAGGAGATGTGTAAAAATGGAATGGTAGGCTCAGCCATAAACATTTTATTAATCTAGAAAGTAACTTATGAAGTTTTTGAACGTCATGACATTTATTTTCCATCAAAAAAGGTATCACTAGAAACTATTGTGGCAGGATAATAAATAAGCTGAGGTCACGTTGCAAAGGCCATTTGCATTCCTAGAAAAAATCGGCAGTAGTATTCTGTAAGAGCGTTTTAGATAAACACACGCAGTTGTGCTTTAATGACAAATTACGGACTAATGCCTACGTCGGTTGTTCAACAGAATCAGTCAGTTTATTATTGGTAGTATTGTCATGTAAGAATACCATTTCTGGATAAGCTGTAAAAATTTGAAATATTTTTATCATTACGTTGTCTTAGATTCATTAGAATATTTTTTCAGATATTAAAGATGAAACGAGGTGATGCAACATTTCATTCTCTAACGAAAAAAATTGTTCAAATGTGCATGATGCATCATAAAATATTGAATGACTGACTCTTATGTTCTTAGGTGGATTGGTTATTTATCCTCTCACTCATAACAATATTTTTCAAACTCACGGAGTTTCATAACATAAAGCGAGGTTCATTTAGTATTGGCGAATATTTAATTGATGGTTTGATTAAGTATTGAAATGTTTGTAATAGGCTCAATTTCCGAAGATGTTCAATTGCCTGCAGTCCCACATGTAGGAAAGTAGGACAAAATTATGCATAATATATAATCGAAATAAGGTTCTCTATTCCCAGCGCACTGGCACAAAACTAGGAAATATCATGGAATTATTTGTATTTTAGGAATCAACTGTAGTAATTATGATGGATCAAGGTGATACACAAGAACCTTTATCATTTCTAATTCTCTCGATCCAACCATCGTACAGTCATTGCTAAGCTCATTTTCAAGTTGGTCTCGAACACCTGTATAGCATCTCGAAATTTGTTTTCAAGTTTTTGGTTCATAGCCAGCGACTGACTGTCGGAACAGTCACTGAAGAACTGTACTAATAAATGATGCTTGTGAAGGATATCTCTCATGTAGTCATTATCTGCAATACACCATCAAGTCTCAGTGAAGTCGGATCTGGTATCCTATTTTCGACACGTAACATTACACAGTGCTGTACTATGTTCGAATTTTCAATAGCAGCGTGAAATACAGATATTTTTTCATATCAATTTAGAGCTCAAAATGGTTAATACAGGGGTGTGTATCATAAAACTCATTGTTTCATTATTTCATCCAAGTTACAGCGGCAGAGCCCTTTAGGAGAAATTTGTTATCCTACTGACTTCGTCAAATTTTTACTCTAAACACGGCTTTAATTTTACTTCCAGAGCTTGACTGAAGGTGAGCCCCGCCGCCCCCTCACCTCCTGCGCTGCAGCCTCTGAAGAATCCACTAACTTGAGCAACTACTCCAACTCCGAGATGCGAGGCAATGAACATAACAAAATATACAACCCAGATCTTTACACTGGAGAACGGGTTTCCATTAAATACTCGCAAAATTACAGACCTTTCGTTGCCAATCGTAGCCGATCTAAGGAGAATGGAGTCCCTAACGCGTGCAACAAACAGCAGACAGTCCTCGTGTACGAAAGAAAAAAAGTCGTCACTAATATTGCTAACGGTGCAAACGATTCGTACCGTAATGAAGGCGACAAGGACGTAGAAACTGTTAGTATTATATGGTAAGAGACTGAACTACTTCTTAAGTTAATTTCTGTTTATTACTCTGACGGTTAAGATAAGCTAATGTGGAAGTAATAAGCATTAGTGAAACCTGCTTGGCAGTTGTAGTCCCTACAAGAAAACTATACGTATTCATAGATTATGTGGTATCGTCGACTTTCAAAGCTTATACCTCAACAATATAGCATCCTGTTGACTCGAGCAAATTTTCATGATGGTGTAAAATGAATCCCTTACACAGGGTGCAGCAACATAACTTCCTTTTTTTTAAAGCCAAGAGCTTCGAAAAAAGTTATGTTGCCACACATTGTAGTAGTTACTTAACACGTTTTCTGCGATTACCTAGCCGGTGCAAATCTCTACATTGTACACATAGTCCCTAAAAAGCTTTGAAAAATTACAGAACCTAACCTCAGTGATCCACTTCGCAGGAAATGTGTTAATATGTTTGCACCCAGTTAGCTGAGTGTCTACTGTTATCCTATAGCAATTGTACATTATAAACTGTTTGGTAAGAATCAACAATAACAGAACAGTTGACGCCTACCGATTACAGCTAAGATACTTAAAAACAGCCTCTTATGAAAAACAGTGTTCAGTGGTAAACAGAAAGGGAGAAATTTACGCCAAAACCAAGTAATTTTTTATTGAAAAAGGAATCCAAATCCGAGGGCAAGATATTATAGTGTTGAATCTTAAATATGTTGAGTAAATCAGTCTATTTTTCACAGAATTCTTATTTTGTTTTCTGAATATTTTAAGTAGAAAAATTGACAAAACTTCTTTTACTAATCAATAATTCGTTTTTTAGTCTTGAGTTTGAAACCGTAAAAGATGTATCAAAAAACTGACTAATTAATTTATCTATTTTTGAGTTTACCGTTTCTCGTACTGCTGCAGAGCTTGAATAAAAAATTTATATGTGGTCATGTACATCATAATTTTGTAGTTATGTGTTTCAAGAAATTTCAATCGACTGCAGGGGATTTCAAGGTTCAACTAATTTCGTGCAGACTGTGATTGGAAAATTAAGGCTTTATCATTAAGTTTATTTGATAATTAACGGATCTCCTTAACGGGATTTGCAGACCACGAATAATCAGCTTGGCATAATGAAAAAAACTATAGTTTCTTCCTTCACGATATAGTTGCAGCTCAGGCAATTTACCAAATAAAAGGGCACAGAAAAGTCCAGGAACGTATCAACGATAGAATTGTCATATGAGAATTTTTTTTTGCCTTTCTGAAAGCATAATACAAAAGTAAAAGGTTGATTTTGAGAGAGCTCTAGAATTTTCTCTTATATGTAGCATTTCGAGCGATAAATGAATGAACATTAATTATAACTTTAAGTGGTTCATCCCGTATGAGTTCAGTAAAATAGTAAAAGCCAACGCTAATTTGTACGTTGAATAGCTTCACCGAACCTGGACAGTTTTGAGAAAAAAATTAGGTACTGTTGAATTATCACTGAGGTCTCTGGTGACTGGATAAAATCAAACCACACAGCACAATTGTCAATTCAAGACTTACTGCTGTGTCAATTCAAGACTTACTCAAGCAATTGTGCTTGAGTAAGTCTTGAATTGACTTACTCAAGGAAAATTCAAGTAAGTCAATTCAAGACTCAAACACTGGAGGTCTGACCTTGCTCGATACAACTTGTTCAAGTGTACCTCCCTAATATGTCTTCGTGATCAACACGACAACTGGAGAAGAAGAGAAGTGGGTTGATGGAGCTAGTTGTTTTGAAAAACAAGAACTTTCTTTGCTTTGATAAAGAAACTGTTTAAAGAATGACTACAGAACACAAAGTCCTCTACACAAATGACAATTTTCCTTATACAGCTCACGGATACAGCTACCCACCGATAGCTCTAAAAACAAAGTTACTAAAATGGTATGAAATGACCTACGCACCATTGTGAAGTTCGTTGTAGAACTGCGTGGTCTGATGAGTTTGTAAGCGAAATTTTAATCTTGAATTGTTGTAGTTTTAAAACCTCTTCTAAGCGTGAATAATAATTTTGAAGCTTAATGAACGTCATACCATTTGAAAGATGATTTTTCAGTAGAGTAGAGTTCGAAATTAGTGACGAGTATTGTGACAGTACGTACTATATTCAACGGAAAAAATAAAATTATTCCGATTCTTCTATTACAGTTTATCCAATGTTAGTTGTTGATGTTGTGCACGCACTTATTCGATAATGTTGTGAAAAAACAACAAGGTTTCAATTGATTTAATCGTAGTTTAAAAACTTGTGAGTAAGAGTGGAACTTGCTACACTGTAGGAGTGCGTAGTGTAAGGTAGAGTAAGTTTTCATTAGTGTTCCAGGTGTTGAAAATAGTGTCTGCATTAGATTGTATTGTGACCTTCAATATTTCTAGTGAAATCTGCGAGATGCTGACCTTTTAGTTGTTCATGCCTTTAACAGTTATCTACTCTTAAGCAAGAAACAACTGTTTCATGTTCTTATTTAAGTTGTAATAAAGTCTTCTGAGTAATGGTATATTTCATTTTCTTAAAATCTGGCAATTTTAAAACTATGACTATGACTTGATCATCGGTGGAGACATATTCTATTTCCTTAGCAAAGCATGTAGGATGAATGTACGATGGCACATGAAAGCCTGAACGAAGAAATTATTACTACAGAATGACGAACCTAATTTATCCGGTGATCTTCTGATCAAACGGCAACGAAATGTACAGTGTATTGCAAAGAAATTTTTGGTCGTTCCAAAACTTATCATGTCAGCGTCACAAACGAAGTTAATGTGTTTTTGAGGCTCGAGGTAAAAAAATCTTCCAAAAAATAGATGCCCTAAAATTTACTGAGGGCTGTCATATTTGTGATGGTTGTGGACCGATCCTGATACGTTTTCAGATTTGTTGAAACTTTGTTTCTTCCATTCGTTCAATTCAAGACTCAAGAATCTAACAGCATTGTGTTGTAATAGTATTAAAGAGTACACTTTGCTTAAATATTTTAAAATATCTTAAAAATTTTAGCTTATATGGATAAGGCAGTCTATTCAAATTTTCTAAATAGTTTTATATTCTATATTCACGTCAATAAGTTTTCAATCGATTCAATCATGGTTTGAAAACATAGTACTACTCCTGATTGAGAGAGCGATCTATCGGATATTATTTTATAAGGGCAGAATTTTTAGACGGATAATTTCTTCGCGAAGCATTGCTTCCAGGTCCACCATTCATATTTTACAGTCCCTGCATCATGTTTTCAATTTTGCTGGGTCTTCTGAATATGCGAAAAAAGCATCTCAATCAAATGCTCGAAGCTGAATGACTGCAATGTACTTTAGTGTCTCTTGAGTAGAATTATTTATCTCCGTCAAATATAAGGCTTTGTTATTGTATTCCGTACTTCGCGGGGAGTTTTCTCGATGCATTTTTTCCGCAAAAGAATTGCATAACAAATTCTTTCGTTAGAGATTTTATGAGTTTTTTATTATAGTAGAAGGCTCTAAGAACGAGCAAAAAAGCTTTCCCTTCTTCGCAGAAAGTCCCGACTTCAATGCACCATTGCATGTCATGTTATAGAAGCAATTTTTTGAATGAAACTGTAAAGTTTTTTATCATTAATTTATTTTATTGCTTCACTATAATATTTTTCATGATGTACTAAAAATTCCCTGGATTTGAAGTGAAATGAGAACATAACATGAAAGTGAAAAGGAATAGATTTCCAGCATGAAATGTAAGCAGCAAATGTAGGTACAACACTTATCTCTAGAAACCAGCCCACTTTGTTTGTGGTTTTAATAAATATGATATTTAATAAAAGTACTACTCACTCCGGTCAGAAATAGTTGGTCCAAATCAATGTTGAAGTTGGTCGGACATATTTGCTCCAAAACAATTGTAAAACTTTTAGAAAGAATACTTGCAAAACTACTGGTTGTAACAAAAAGATAAACTTCATTCTATAATTTAGTAAATTAAATTGATAATGTATAAACATTAATGAATAATATTTTTAATAAGATAAATAGCAAAAGACAAACTCTACATTGTAATTAAATACATGAAATTGATAATATATCAAGGGAAGAAACATATTTGTTACTATATTTACTCAATAATTGTTAATTTATTCTTCAAGTTTTTTCAGATCTGAATTGAATTTAGAAGAATTAATTTTCTTTCTAGTTGTACTTTCGAGTGATGTTGAAGCCTGCAATTGTTGCCACCGTCCGCCAAAATAATCTGTTTCATTGACTGTTGCAGAGTAAGAAAAATGTTGTTCAATGTTGATCTCTGTAATTCCTCAACGCTATCTGTCACTGCTTCAATTAATTCATCAACGTTTCGTGGGGCTTTTCGATGTTGAAGGGATTGGATTGAATTCAAATAGCCGAGGTCAAGTACAGTACATTCAGGTCTGGACTGTTTGGAGGCTGGTTGATAATTTCAATATTCAAGCCTAATTTTTCTGACGCTTTCTTAAATAAGGGATCAGTTGAATGTATGTGTGGTCGACCATTGTCTTGCTGAATTTTGATAGTGTCTATTAGTATTATCCTTATGCCATATCCTGCGGGTAATTTAGGAAATTTGAAATATTATCTGAAAAAGGAAAAAGACCAAGTTATATTACCTTTTATCCTATCACTTATTAAAGGTTAATATTTGTGTTCAACACACTGTGCATGATTGTCTACTGTACTCAAAACCGAAGTTCGTAAAAATACACTAAAATACGAAGAGTTTTCTCTTTGTGTAGCAAATATTTCCGACCTGAGGGAATAATATTTTCAACCTTGTACATATTTTATTGAATCGCACATCTATTGATGTTGTTTATTTATTTCAATGAACATTGAGTTGTATATTCTTACCTAATTATGAATAAAAGAGTTTAGCGTTCGTGTCTGAAGGTTATCTATGCTGGAAGTCAATAGCTGATGATAGTTGTAGTTCACCGTTTAACAAATTTCCCTTGTTTTGGAAAGTTCAACTTTATTTCCCAAAATTAAAAAATATTTTTAAAATAGGAGTTATATTTTTGAAGATTCATTACTGTTTATTGGTGAAATGTGTACAATTTTCATTTCAACAGTATCTTTTAAATGATTGAGCAACGGAAAGTTTGAATTAATGTTTCAATAAATAATCAATTAGCCGTCACAAAATTTTCGTATTTTTATTGCTGCGATTTTATCTATTTTAAAACACTAATTAAATTAATCTAATCAAAATCATGCTTTCTGATTATCACATGCGCTATCATTGTGGACGTAATGATCAATTTATGTTTTTTAAGCTTCCAATAATTACATCAGTAACTGAACTTTTATTTGGGCGCTAATTGAATATTCTTCGATGAGATTTCTAGGATTACGCATAATTTTGCTCTAACATCAGTAGCTTCGGCAAAACATGTCCAAATATACCTGTTTGCATCCCATGGAACTGTCTAATCAACTGAAATTTAAAAATAACCGAATTCAATAAAAAACGAAGTTAAAGTTTATTTCCAGGGACGAAAGTCAACTGTTTGAATTATTGCGAACAAAATAAGAGTAAGTTTGGTGCAATCGAATTTGTAGCGAAACTCGCAAACAACATACGGCTTAAGCACCTGGACACGAGACAAGAAGGTCGATCACGACTTTATTTGGGGCGAAGAGTAAGGCACTAAATTCTTGTAGCGCAACGCTGGTTACTTCTGATCAATCATCGCCATAAAATATGCAAGAACAGATGTCTTGTATCAGTTTTGCTGTTCAACTGCTGGCTGAGTATGTTTACTATTTGAAAAAGAGCGTAATTGTTTTGCACAGGGCGCTACATATGGATGAACTGTTTGTATATATTTTTTATTATTTTTCATGATAGGGATTCAAAATTTTTGTAAGTGTTTGTTTTTCAACGAATCCAATGGCTCATTCATCGTGTTTATTTTAAGAACAGTTCTTTGAGAAGAGTTAAGCTCTCTGAAAGTAGTCAATAGTCGTATTATACAGTATATTTTTAACTCGTCAGTGATAGAGTGATCACTCAGATGTTTTTCTCGGGATAAATTTTAAAAGTTCTTTAAACTTGCTGGTGAAGCATTGCTTCCAAGTCTGGCTTTATAATTTACAGATTCAGCCTCACAGTTTCAAAACTTCCAAATGACCCCAGACTTTCTTCGTTTATTCTCACCTGAGGCATACACAAACTAGCTTTCATATTTCTCTTTAGTTCATAATTTTGGGACTGCTCCTGATACAAAATTCAAAATTAATTCATTGATAAGCTTAACTTCAACTAGTCTTGCTATATGTTCCTTTTTTGAGTATGATCACCAATGAAGAGGGACTTTGAAAGGCTAAAACCGTTCTTATGATTAGCTAATTTACTGAATTAAAATGTTACCAGAAATAAACTTCCACAATCATTAATATTGTGCATCAAAGTTTTGCTCACAAATGTCAGGCTTTTAATGTTTCTGAAGATTTTCGATCTCGTAATGATGTAGATTTTACTAAAGCATTTTATCGTCAAACATCCTGCAGCGGTGGAAGTCTTGAAGCAGCAATTTGTCAAAAGTGCCAGCATAAAAGGAGGAAAACTTGAGTAATCTTTTTATGCCCCCGGCTGTAGAAAACCTGCATGATCAATGCGTAAATTTATCATAGAAAATATGGGTAGCATTGGATGTAAAATACTGTCAACGTTCAGTAGGATGAAGGTTGAGCACACTTTCTCGATTTATTTTAGGTAAGTTTAAGTGAAAACGGAATTTTTTGCACTTTTCTTGGATGTGGGTAAGTTATATGAAATTGCGAAGTTGATCATTGGGTGATTTCAGTGTATGATGAAAAACGTTTTTTTTTGCTTGAGAGGAAACTGGCCGCTATGGGATCTACCTGTTCGTTGCCGAATTATTATCATTCAGGGTTGGGGATCGGGTTTGTGTGGTCCACCTTGTGTATATATGCAGGCCGGGGAATGGCACACCACTGCAGCAACCAGCAACTCTATCTCTCTCTTTCTATTTCTGTGAGGAAAGAGAGACAGTTGTTTTTTGTTCCGTTAGATTATACGTGTAGAAAATAACAAGTATTGCTGTTCAAATATTCAGGTATTAAGAAAAGTTCCCTTTTTATCATAGTGAATTTACTTCACATTTATCCCAATTATTTACTGCTTGCATACACAATTCAAACTAAAGAAAACTAATTAAACTTCAAATCATTTTTTTAGTATTAAGAAATGCGTTTGCTCAGCATGAAATTAAGAGAGTTGACACTACATCGTACACAAGTGTAGTTGCGAACCAAAACTAGACAAAATATCTAGACTCTGTGGCCAAAACAACGCCCATTTCTTTTCTGACCCTTTAAATCAAGGAATTTGTCCTGAAAGTTAGGCAATATCACGTTTCCAGTTCTGCCCAGAGCATCGTTAAGCTTGTGCTACTATCTCTTTCGGAGAGGATCAAATAGTTCCGAAGGTCTTCTTCGCTTCGGGGAAAATCTGCTTCAGTTGAAAATGGAGCAAAAAAGATTGCCTTGCTCGGCCATTTCGAGTAAGAGGGCAAGGGATTGACTCTGCTTTGCGGTTTCTGAACTCGTAAAAAAGGGAAAATAGTGACCGAGGATGATTTTCAAAAATTCATACACAAGTGCAAATTTAGAGTCAATTGAGTCAATCGAATGTTTTTAAAAATTTACATACCTCAAAACGAAGCTGAATTCTGATGAAGGTTGTAAAAGATCTAATGAAGCACTCTGAACGAGGCCTTTCAGTTTCTGAAATTATTAGGACAATTTAAATGAATATACTTTAAGCGAGTGTCGTATGTTTTGCTATTTTAAACAATTTTTACACTTTTTGCGACGTGAATTACAGCATAAAGAAAGGTGGCTATCACTAAATAAAAATAGTCCAACGTGTAGCAAAAAGTCAAAAGACATCTTTCTACTGCAGTGATTAAAGTAGGGTTGTTCATACAAGTAAATAACTATTTCTTTTGAGCAATGCTCTCTTCCTGGTGAGAACCGTAAAGAATTAGGCCAAGAGGCTGACATCTAGATTTCATGCTGTCCCTGAATTTTTTCTGGTCTTTCAAACACTCAGGGGAATGATGCTGTTTTACTGAAAAAGTATTCAACTTCTTTATTCACAGGTCTCGTGCAATTTGTGTCCTGCTGGCATCCGTTCGGTTTTCCGTTATACGTTCTTGGTTTGATTGTAATTAATGAACTCGGAAAAAATTTTGTATTCAGAATTTCACCGCACTGCAGAATCGTTCTTTGCAACGCATCAACGAGCAAGTGGATGAAACCGGTTATCAAGTTCTGAAAACCGGTTCGGGCTTAAAGTTCATTTGTGTGTTAAGATAACAGAAATGTATTCATTCGTTTAGTACACAATGCTTCTACAAGTAAAATGAAAACAGGTTTGCACATGAGTTTTTTCACACACACACCAAGAACTTGATGTTGGTTTCTGTTATTTTACGATGAATGTGGCAAAAGTTTTTGTCCGCCTTGTTATGGTAACACAGATTACACGAGACTGATCTGGGAGTCCTGGTAGCATTGTTTACCAACTCAACGACACGTGCATGGCGCAATATTTACGCAATTTACCATTTTACGAGGTCTTGGCTCAAAATTGAGCTTTTTATTAACTGATATAAATTTATTTGACGCTCTTGTTGACAAACCTACGCTGCAGGGCGGAAAATTGATAACCTGACACGTGTTAAGTTACGAATATTTTACTCAGTGTCTTTTTTTAACATAGGATTCAAACTCCCAAAACAGTGTACTCCGATTTTTAGACTCATGTATGTTGCGTATGCATTCGTAGACGATATGATAAAATACATAATTTCTTACAATGCCGATCATAGTATTTTTAGATTATCTTTATTTAATCCATCCTGAGTCACTATTATGAATTGCATAATCCCTGACATTCGACTTTAGAGGTTTCTACTTTGCATGAATATAATTATTTCAATCTTTTAAGTGATACTGAAACGTAAAATAATAAAATATCAATTAGAATGTGTGAAACCAGTTTTAGTTAGACTATGTGTGTACTTGTTAAAGGATTTAAATTGATAATTGCTTGCATCCAAATTTTATCCCAGGCAGCTAATTCAGCATTTACAGGGTGTCCATTACGTCCCTTATAAAAGTCTCTCATAGAGTCTAAACAGCACCTCTTTCACAAATAGGAGCCCTGAAACACTCAAATTTAAAATGTAATTCAAAACTTTATTAAACACTGTATCCAATAAAACAAATCTAAATAAAATATCTCATCAATTGCATTTGTAATGAAGTTTTGAAATAGTAAAGAGACTTTATGGACACCTTGTATTTCTTAGAGGATTCCACGGAACACATGTTATTATTTCATGGCTCAGCTAGAAACAATAACAAGTTTTGTATTTTGTGTTGCAAGATTGTTTCACTTGCCTCATGAAAATTCAATCGTAAGAAGAGCCTGAATTGCTCCTACATCTGGCAACTTTTATACTGTTACTAAGCTCTAATAACTTCCCAGACAAATGAAACAAATTGAAGGAATTTCTTTTGGACACAGCAAAGAACATCTACAAATTTTAGCACCCAGATCACACAATGCAACAACCGCAACCTTGGGGAAGAATTTATTTTGTAGCTTTGCACTGATCAAATGAAGGAAATTTCCAGAAATGATTTCAAAATATTTGTACTATCCTAGCTCAAGACGACCCATTTTCCGTGAAATATTCCTGTGCGTCGAGCAAACTCTTTGAAAACCACGGGACAAAACGAATGTTCATTGAAACAAATACTTGTTTGTTGCTGCATCCTTCGAAAACTTCTGAGAACAAAGGTTACTGGTCCAATTACAAAGTTTAAATATGAAGAAGAAGCGGTAGCAATATTTTGCAATATATTCTGCATAAATAGTCGTAAAAGTTTTCTCAATTCAGCACGAGAATCATACAATGATAGTAAGAAATTAATTTTAATACATTGTTGCCATACTTCATTATTTCATATTAAGACTATGAGTTTAAGTTAAATGCAACTGAAACTGATTTATTAACACTGAAACCAGCATTGAAGGCTGAAATTCCATTTCACTTGGCTTAATTGTTTTTATTTTGCAAAGCTTAAAGTATTTATACACAATTAGTGATTTCAGACAATACTTTGCCAAACGCTTGAGGTTGGAAGTGACTTATTTCATTAGACAAGTGACGACTTATAAAAAAATTACTGTGTGCTGAGACTAAAAAATGAATAAGTACACCCGTACTAAACCATTCTCTTTAAGTTACGATTATGTAGTTTCAAATGTTGGGTTTCACTGAAAAATGAATTATTTGAAATGAATTTTTAACCTAAATTTTATGATTTATAAAATCTAGAGAAATCCTGGAAATGAATTTCCATGTATAACTTGAAATGTTGTGAATAAAAAGTTCTTAATTGGAAATACCAAGAAAATAAAGGGATTTTTACAAACAGTGTTTAGTTTGAAAGAAAGGAAGTGACCTGATAAATCATATGTGCATAGCTTATTACGAGTGCATACATGTTATTTAAGCATATTCCCTATTTTCAGTGATGGCACAAGAAGTTATCTTGAAGTTTTGCTTACACTAGTAAACAAAAGGGAAATAATATCGTGGCATAGAAGTAAAATGATCTTCTATGCCACGATCAGTTATGAGTTATCAGTTATCAGTTATGATCAGTGGAGTCAGATTTGAAGTTAACGCACACCAAGAAATAAACAGTATAGTTATTCACAATTTGTGTATCCGCCCATTTAGTTTACGATACATGACTTGTGATGTTTGGATTATTTTTTCTGCTGTATAAATGAAGCGAGCTTTGTTTTGTGGGATACCCAGCGGAAGTCAATGATTAAACTGATTCTGGTTCTATATATGAGACAAAGCTTTGTTGACCAGCTTATGTATCATTATCTCTTCAGGGCTCAGTATAAATTTTCGAAATTAACTAGAAAATCTTCACAAAAATATACATGAGACACTCTAGGTTCATGCACCAGTTCTTTAGTTAGTATTTTATAGAAATATTTTATACGCCCACCGTGCGTTTTTCCGTGCATTTGTAAATAATTCACTTTTCCTTTCGAAGGGAAATCATTCTGGAGAAGGACTCCCTAAATTTATAATTTTACAACGAATTCATGATTATGCTGGGTGAATCTAGACGAATCTATTGGTGGCCTTAGGATAATTTTACCCCCACTCTTGCAGTAAACTTAGGAGCAAACCTATATATTTAACCCTCGTATTAATGGAAAATGAAGATGATCTACTACTTCCAATTTATAATGATTCGTATAGAATCCGTCCAAATCCCTTTGCATTGCAGCATGTAGAAGTTGTGGTTTTCAGTTCTGAAACTGATCGAGGGCGAGCGGCGGAAAACTTTTTGCTTCGCGTTTTTATTCATCTGAGAGGAGGGCCTAGGCCCTAGAACATCCACAGGATATTCTGTTTCAGTGTCAGAAAAGAAATTTAGTCAGAAAACGGTGTGCAGCAACGCATCGCTGCCAAATCCAACAGCCGCATCCCACAGAAATGATTGATGCTTTTCATGTAATACCACAGGTAATGAGTTGAATGTTTTCGAAATAAGAAAAATCCTTCTCTCTAAGAAATTGGTTTATATGCTTGAATAACAAAGTATGACTACGTTGACGTACATGTATATTCGACAATATATTAACGCAACTGCGATTTCGGTTCAATACAAAGATCCAAAAACAATAACAAGATCCAAACAATTTCTGATTTATTTGATAATCTGAACATTATGTGGCTGTTCAATGTTCGCATTCATACGATCACAGACCTAATGATAAAAATATTATGCATGCTTTAAATCGGAGTTTAATTCTATCTACAAACATGTACAGGTACATGAACTTCAGAAAGGTCAGAACTGATTTTGATCAGGTATTATTTATTATGAAATTTGAGAGAGATTCTATTCGTCATTAGATGAGACACAATGGGAGTTATTAAATGCAGAGTTGTAACTTTCAGAATTTTTCTCAGATATCCGCCAATTTAAGATTTTCTAAGCCATTCACATTTCCAACAACAGAACATAGAACATCAAACAAAGGGACGATTTTTCCATGAAACTGTAATACAATTAAGGTCAGATATGTATTTGTAATTGAATAAAAACGGCAGATATCAGTGTTCAGAAAAAAATGCAGGCATTTCAACTCCAGCAGAATTGACGCCCTTTGGTAAGCTTTATTTCCGTACAAGCGTAAGTTACCAGTGCAAATAATCAGATCAAAGAACGATGCCTCATACAGATAAGGAATGATAGCAAATTTTAAGGTAATGAATTTTGTTCGAAACTCTATAGTATCCAGATGACACCGCTGTATAAAATAAAATATTTTCATACCACAACTTATACTCATGTCAAAATATTAAACGAATAAATCAGTTACATATAATTACACAGTTTTGCGTAAATAAAAATTTCTCTCTTACGTAGGCATTTGCTATTAAAAGAATATCTCTTACATAGAGAAAATTTTTTTTAGAATTGAATGAGCCAGAATTTCATTCAACTACTTGTTAGATTTTTGAAATTAAATTCACCTAGCTATTACAGCAATCATATGTATATTATTTTACTAACATTCTACACTGTGAACGGATTTTTTAAGACTGCTTGCCTTGTCTGCGTGTGAAGATTTGACTACTATGGCAAAATGGAAAATTTGGATTTTCATAATTAGGTCTCTCATCTTCTTTCAAGAAGATGTAAACGCAAAGTTTTAAGAATATTTTTATTTTCAATCAGTCAAGTAGTTTACACGTAGATGCAATTAAAATGATGAGAGGGATCTTGATGAAAATGATGCTACTATATTATAATGGTGGACACTATTAGACTATCTTACTTCAATGGGTGATGGAGATCTATTAAAATAATGCGAGTAACCTTTTTGATAATTATGCTACTACATTATGATGGTGGACATTATTAGACTATCTTAATTCAATGAGTGATGAAGGGCTATTGAAATAATGCGAGTAATCTTGATGATGAAACTACCAGATTATAATAATGGGCGTTATTATCTCATCTCGCTTTAAGGGGCACTGACGAGCATCTTCTACATGTATAGGCCTATATACAAGGTATCTTGGAGATGTAGAGCTCTTTACATGATATTCACGAGTCCCAGATTTCACTAGATTGCTATACTGATAATGTCTGTCTTCGTCAGTATACCTAGGTAAGTAAGCGCTAC
This sequence comes from Trinorchestia longiramus, assembly GCA_006783055.1. NCBI lineage: Eukaryota > Metazoa > Arthropoda > Malacostraca > Amphipoda > Talitridae > Trinorchestia > Trinorchestia longiramus. The sequence goes on along the minus strand of VCRD01000124.1, from coordinate 249,039 downwards.
TCACTAATAAAAATATACCTAACTACTCATGGTAGAATCATCAGAATTTGCTACAGGAAGCTGACGGGAGTTTACTTTCGTAGTTTGATTTATTAAATTTTCTTCTACTTCTTCATTATTAGTCCTCTGAGGCGGACACTTTTATGCTTCATTCTTCAATTATTGGTTGCACTGTGATGCTCCCAGTCACTTATGAAAGACCTCTCAGCGGATACTGTATTTAAATTCTTTGAAGTTGCTGTGATATTAAATCACCTTAAAATTTTGATCATAATTCTCAATATTTTATGTATAACAGATGATATTATTTTCGTAAACTGCAACCTCATCTATGCAGGTTCTATTGAGACGAAAATTCTAGTTCACCTCTCAAATATATTAGATTTAATAAAGAGCTCTGAGATCGTTTTGTAAGTAAACTATATTAACACCAAAGGCGACCATGCAGTTCACGTTATGGTGCTTGTTGCTGAAGCAGCCATTTCTGCAGACCACAGCCTGGGTGTTTGCCAGCATAATTAGTGCAGTTCACAAGCAGGCGCCCAGGTCCCTTTTTATGCATACGAAACAACGCTCGTCCATGCGTGAGAGCGTGAATTGTCGGGCTTGGAGAAACGTGAATTGCCGGAACCAGAGTAGAGTGAATTGCTGCAGACCAGAGGAGCGAGAATTGCGGTAGACCAGAGTAGAGTGAATTGCTGCAGACCAGAGGAGCGAGAATTGCGGTAGACCAGAGTAGAGTGAATAACCGTAGACTTAAGTAGCTTGAATTGCTGCAGACCAGAGTAGCGTGAATTGCCGCGGCTCAGAGGATCGTGAATTGCCACAGACCAGAGTAGCGTGAATAGTCAGACATATAAGAGCGTGAATTGCTGCAGCTTTGAGATGCACTGATTGAGATTAACATGTGTGCATAACATGAACAATAACTTTATGAACGCGTAATTATATGTCTGAAAGGTAAGTAATTAAGTATTCAAATGCAGAATGTTTGAATAGTTTCTGTCAATACTAAGCTTCCCATCGTGTTCTATCGAAATAATTCACAATTGTTTGCTATCATTTGAGAGTACAATTATAAGTGAAGCATTTAAAAAAAATAAGTTGATGAACTTCATACAGCCTAGACTTGAAAAAACATAAAAGGGCTTGAGGTTGTTTCAGATTTAATAATTATGAGTACATGAGGATTCTAAAAGTCATATCTGAATAGAAACAAAGTAAGATTACAAAATCTATTATCTTTACAACTACGGATGTCCTTGTTTCAATCGAAAGACCGGATTTCCAATTGAAAATAATTCTTCACCTTGAATTAATGTTTTGAATTCATTTTGGTACATTAGTTAGAAAAGAGCACCATCAGAAAAGCGATTGCCTGGTTCCCGGTACGGAGCAGTTTCATTTTATATTTAATAATATGTAACATGCAACATGTCTAATAAGATGTAATAACATTGAAGGTCATACTACACTTAATTCAAAATATGATGTTCACTGTAAATCTGCACCAAAATACCGAGGACAAGGAAAAAAAAGGAGGGAGGATGAAGAGCTGCTGTTGTGTGATCGTTGCAGCACCGAGCAGTTAGTTGCATGGTTACCACAAAGCTAAAGCGGATACGAAAGCACAAAATCAAAAGATTTTTATCTGCTTTATTGGAAATATCCACCTAAGAAACTATTTCTAAACCAGTGAAGCCGAACAGTTAAGGCACCACGGCTATGGTGTCTGAGAAGAGAAGGCTCTCAATAGCCAGTTAGGGAGATAAGGCATTTTGTAAGTTGTTAAAGTAAGCTCACAGTACCCATATGAACACGGTGTTACGACAATTTTGTAATACAGAGACGTTAACAGTGGGCTTAACTTTACAACTTAGAAGTGGCTTATCTTTCTAATAAACTTCCGGGAGTTTTACAATTCTGGTAGTACTTTTACTGGTGAATCATGTACTGGCTATACTTGTACTGATCGTACTTGTACTGATCATACTTGTACTTACTATACCTGTGCTGGCCATACTTGTTCTGGTCATTCTTATAATGACTATATTTATACTGGCCAGTGAGTGAGTTGGAAAGATACGAGGAAGAGTTTGACGCAGGGTGTGCCTAAGTATAGGGGTAAAACGGAAAGTGATACTAGGAGAGGAATAGAAATGAGAGGAATAGAAACATGTGCGCATTGCGCACATGTTTTGAGTGGTAGTGTGGTGACCATACTTGTGTTGGCTATATTTGTACTGGTCATGGTTCTTCTGGCTATAATTAGAGTTCAACTCCTACCTAATCCGTCTTATTCAGGTTACACTAGGTCTTTGGAGCATACACAATTTAACATTGGGTATTTTAAATGTGATTTATTACGTTTAAGACACGTGATTGAGAGTAAAATTGGAAAATTCTTTGTCCCAATTAATAGCTTGAGCTGCAAAATGTTTTCAATTGCTAGGCCATCTGTTGTATATTTACGACATTTTTGGCTCGACTAAACTATCGCCCGAACGCGCAATTATTTTGTTAATATAGTAGAATAATTCAGATGAGTAGCACTAGAGCAAGGCATTTGTAAACTTTTTATTATCAATCCAGCTTGTAGAAAATGTCCCATTTCCATTTGGCGATGCCAATCTTTAATTATGAATAGGCAGACTTCTAATATTGTTCACTGAGAGAGAGCAAAATGGTCATGTATGTCTATGAAAACTCTTACCCACAACCGAAGTCGAGAATTTTAAGAATCAAAGTGTTTTTAGTAACTCTTGACAGGGAGCTGATTGACACGAATTGAGAACTATGGCCTTGGTTGAAAAGATTTTGAAAAGCTTCAGACACCAATTGTGTATATTGAGCGAATACTGTTTTGGGACACTTTTGACAGACATTAACTGAAATAAATGCTCTCCCATAGCTACATATCTTTACCCTTTTGAGAGACAATGTTGATTAGAAAACATTAGAAGGAATGCTTCAAAATGCTAGCTTGCTTAGTTTTCATTTCCTGCTACCGACTTCATTACCTGCATCCAGACTTCTACTGAGAGAAGCTCTGAGTTAGATCTGCCTCATCAGTGTTATCAAACACTAACAGTTCACACGAATTTTATGACTCCTTACTTCCCCTAACATGCAATCTCGCAATCTTTACAGGCATATATTTCTGACACTGGCCCCAGTTTATTTCACATTCTCAGCCAACTAGCATTTCTGAAGAAACATTGTAAAGTCAGTTGGTGTTTACCATCTTTGAAGTACACAGTCAACGACAGGTGACTCGAATTATTCATGTTGAAATCAAGAAAAGAATTCAAATAAATACTTTTGTGTACAGATCAGGGGTACATTTTGTATTCAGTGTAACTAAAATTGATCAGATAAAGCTCAAATAAATAATGGAAGAAACATTCAGTTATGCTTAATTTCAATTGTCCATTGAACTATGGTTATCCGAATAATATTTAAATTTATGTATCCACTATCATGACTAACATTTAATATTGTTTCAAAATGTTTAAATTCATTATTATGTCTACGACCAAAGAAAATACTGTTTGCAAAACTCATAGTAGAATACTGCCCTACAGTACTGAAATTTCAAACCGACAACTGTGTTCAAATTCTGAACTATGTGATTGGATTATATGGCTCTTACACATTCAAATGTTTGTTAATAACCATCATAGCTACACAGTTCAACTAGAAACATAACCACAGCAGCAGGAAAATAATTCTAAGGTGTGGATATAAAGCAGTTATGCTCCGTAGCTTTCATCTAAACGCATGAAGTGCTGCAGAAGAATTCGCATGAGTCCCAGACTCAGACAGGTCCAAAAAATGATCTTCCGCGCCACCTTCCTCAGCTACCCAGATAATTGGAAGCCAGATTCCCCAAGCGAAACGAAGTGACGACTTTACTGGATTTCCTCTTACGCTGAAGTTAAATATTCAGTAGACCTCCCGGCCGAGCGTGGCTGCATGGAGCAGCAGTGCGTTAGCTGCAAGATCTAGTTAAGTACTTTACATTAAATGATACGACATTCTCTACAGAAAATCGTTTACAAACGAGTGAGAACTGCATTTATTCCTAAAAAAATGATGCAAATTTCACAGCGGTTAAGTTTTTAATAAAACACTCATTTTACTTGTGATTTTCATACTGCCCTTTTTCATTTGAATTGAGTTCTTCTAGTCAACAATTTAATTTACATTGAGACGTTATAAAAAATTATAGAAGAAATATCCACGCATGTTGTAGTAAAATTGAATTAGATTTCATCAATATTTTTCACAGTGAGATGTGGAAAACAGCCTTTTACTTAATGTACTGTTTGAGGTTGCTGGGACTATATTTTGGTGTAATTTCTTTGAACCTGTTAATCCTCGGTTGAAGAATAGAGTGCAGCCGATACTTTACTGCACAAGATATACGAGTATGTTTGAATGCAGACAGTATCTGCAACCTGTGATTGAGAACGTAACAAAAATACTCATGACCAAAGACTGATACATATCCAAAAACCGTCTTGATCCAACAACGAAGTGAACCCTGTTTTCTTCATGTAAATTGATGAAAGTCCATGCCTAGTTTCAGCAAAAAATTAAATATTAATCGAATGGTACTTACAATGTTGGCAAAATGTAACATTTATGCATGAGGGCTACCTTTGCTACGCTTATCATGGTTACTTAAACCTAATCGATTATGTTAATCTATATATCAATACGCTTAAAACTAAGTTCGTGTGTAACGCTCCTCATTATTATGAAGGCGCCGTGACTGGGGGTATCGTGTCTACGAAGATACTATATATAAGGGGTCGTATTTGCCCTTGTGGCTGGAGATCAAGAAGAACAATAATTATTTGACTTTGTGGCGTGAGATCAAGAAGAATAATAAGTAACTAATCAGTAAACGAGATTGTGAAAAGTACCAATTAATACTATCATCCCATTATTTATTAAGCTACTCACACTGCGTTCGCCCTTCACAATGGAGCGGAGGAGAGAATTAACCAGAGAGAGACAAAGAAGATTTCGAGATAGACTAAGAACGGAAGAAAGGCAATCTATTCGAGATATGAACAAGAACTTTATGGTACGAAAAAGACAAATATGAATGCCACGGATAGAGAGCATAAATTGGTGGAAGCTAGGAATAGAGCAGCTGTAAGAAGAGCTCGCATAACTCAAGAGGAAAGAGATGTTTACTTGAACGATTTAAGAAATCGTTACCAGGAAAAAAGAGCGTTACCAGGAAAGATATTCAAACAAAATTATATTTTTACCCTAATGTAAACTGAATTATATGAAAACTTTGCATTGTATAAAAATTTGATTTCAAATTACAGTAATTATTTCAGGAATCTTTCCATATCAGAGAATGCCTATAAAATACATTTCTTTCATACTTAACCTTATATGCTTGGAAGTTAGTTAATTATTGAAATCGTGTAATCTACACGGGTTTCTGCTAGTAACAATTAAATTACGAAGGGTGATTTTACAACTTCCGATGGGCTGTAAAAAAATTAAATTTGCATATCATAATAATTTCACTACCAAAATTATCGCAGGGTCATATTTATTTCTTTACATAATCGCCAGAGCGGTTATAGCGCGACTGCCCGAGGTGCAGGCATTACTATACATGGCCGCTACGATCGATTCTCCTGCCAAATGTGAGTCACGAAATGTAATTAGTTTTCTGCAAGCATAAGGATGTATTGCTGCTAAAAAACATCGAAAAATAAGCAAAGTATACGAAGACAACTTTATGAGTCAGGGAAGTGTACAGTAATGGTGTATAAATTTTAAAGGAGAGCGAACCGACGTCCACGAAAAAAGTGGACAAGGGCGTAAGTGTTGGGATGCGTTCTGTAGATTATGTGGAGAAATAAGTAAGACTCTGCAGTACTTTCGGTACTAAATTATTATGTTATATGAATTTACCTTTGTTTTATATTCCATCAGAAGCTGAAAACAACAGTCCTCTTACATTCAATTTCCGTATACCATACAGGAAATAAGCACTATAGAATAAAACTTCTTATTTCATAACACTTTTTGTTTTTCTGCACAGTCACTAGCACAGAGTAACTGTCTCAATTATCATTAATAGAGCACGAATGTAAACTTTTGAAACTGATTGGTGTGTAGAGTATAAGGTGCATCTTTTCTCTTGAGTAGAAAAAATGTTTACCTCTTTGATATCATTAGGGTTAACATCACTCAGAATTTTCGTCTACAAATGTAAATGTATCCGTGCAAATAGTTCTAATAATAATGATGTAACTCATACATTGCTTCATATCAACACTCATTGTAAAATATAATGATATATGGAACATATTTAATTGACTGAAAAATGAGCACGAAGATTAGCATTAGTAATGTTACTCCAATAGCATGAAGTTTTACATTTGAAATCTGTTAGAATCGCTTGACCTCACTTCATAAAAGTTTGAAGCTGATAGAATTAAAAACGATTCTACTAATTTTTAATTCATGTTATTTCTGTTAATAAGAAATGAAATTTGCTTCCGACAAGTTTTAGAATGTTCACGGTGAGTTGAACTCAATAGCTTTTGAATATCGTTTCATTTTATGAAAAACATGTGAAAATTTTTAAATCGATCTTAAACCCAATAAAATATCCAAATTTTCTAACGCCTCACTACCCATTTCGATTGACGTAGGAAACGAAACGTGGAATTTTTACCGAAATTAATGAAGTCAATTTACTCTGGCAAAAATTGGAAGGTCTCTCTGAGTCTATATTCATAAAATGTTCAGTACTTCGTCATCAAAGAACACTCTGAACCTGGGCTGTTGATAGAAAATTAAGTGACAGATTAATGGAGAAAAACAGAAAATTCTAATCAGAAGAGTAGCTTGTAGAACTTGGGGCTCACTCAATATGAGCTAATGATCTTTTTAATGCATTCATCAACAAATGAAGACGACTATCAAACTATTATTTGGTTCGATTTTAGATGTGACCGTTCTTAAACTAACTGACATCTTTGTAAAATGTTCGTAGAATACGTCCCAGATGTCCTCTGAACCCCTAAAACAATATTTTATCAATAAAGTATTAGGAATACAATATAGTGTATTACAACGCACAATTTGCATAAAGACGCAAAACAAGCTATCAAATAGAGTATTAATTGGATTTGTATGTTCCCTTAAACTAAATTACACGTAATTACACCTTAAACGTTTTTTCTAATTTATGATATTTTTCCATTAATGAAAACTTTCCTTATCTTTATTTTTTTAAATTGAAGAACAGTCAGTCATTCGAGAAAATTTCCTTGTACACAGGAAAGAGGCTGTCTTTCATTATTTTTGCTCAAAGAATCGCTTCCAACCATTAACATTCCGGAAATCAACTGCATACTTCCTCTACGAACCAGCATTACTGTCCGAGCCGTGCATATCCCGTTCAATGGGTTCAGTCTCTTAGAATGGCATTAAGATCTAATAAGAGTTGACGATGTTTCGGAAAACTCAAGCCTGAAGATATAGTGGTGTTCAGTTCTTGACGGTTTTACGCAGAACGCTATAATATCTATGAGATTTAATTGCATGATGTTTTATACGAAAAGATGTACCCATCATTCTGACCTGCAGTGATTCTGGTGTTGTAAGAACGAGTGAAGAGAGCATCAGATTTGCAAGAAGCTTGATTCAACTTCTTTCAGAAGTTGAGGTAGTTGTTCAGGTTTTTCAGAACAAAAATACAATATTTTTCAGCTTATGGCATAAGCTCGTTTATTTGTGATAAATGTGCTTCTGATTTTTCCACTTGTAAAAAATTATGATGAAGCTAAAAAAGAATGTCATTGTACGCTCTTTATTTCTAAAAGTAGGGATGTCATTGTACATTTTCCTTCTCACCGTTCAGCTGCCAAGACTAATGAATGTCATTCAGCTGCAATTTTACAAAAGGTCTCTCAAGGTTGTTTTTAACTCTCCATGTGAAAAAACTATAAAGCCGAGGCGGAAAAATAACGACTCATATTTTGTTACTACTTTTATGACAGAAATATAATTTGGACGAGTCAATCTTGGTATGACTTAGCATGAAGTCTTACTGATGGAAAATGCACACTCATAACACAATATATAACTTGTGGTACCTCTTCATAAGGTCTAATAACGACAGTATTTTCATACATATATTATCTTTTCATGAAAGAAAAATAATACAAGTAGGAATACAAAAGTGAACACAACTTGGGGCTTCGGTTCCTATAGAATGAATGGAATTTTTTAAATATCGATGCTATAGAAAAGATAATGAACCTGCAGTATCAATGTTTCATTTGCCTGCAGTTTTTTCATGTTCTTATTTCATTCTTTAATGTTTCTGATTGCTTTTATTCCTGTATTTTCCATCCTTTAATGTTTTTGATTGCTTTTATTCTTGTATTTTCCATCCTCTAAGGTTTTTGATGCTTTTTGTTCATGTTGGTTCCATCATTTGATGTTTGTGATGCAGTTTTCATAGCTGCTAAGGCTTAGAATAAATTGCAATGCAAAAGAGTGAGTAGAATGACACATTAGGTCACAATGTAAATAAATTGTGCATTTTCAGTTTAATGTGTCAGGGACAAAGTTTCAGCTATTTGCATTTTAGTTCGATCAGATATTTGAATGCCTGCGGAATAACAGTCAATGCTTTACAATTATACACGAACGTCCAGGATAATAATTGTGTGTGTGGATTAAAAACATCAAACAATACTACTAAAGATATATACTGTGTACCATTTTTACCACTTGTAAAAATATGTACCACCTATACCAATTACATACCATCAAAATAAACCATTTTTCTATGCTTGGCAAAAACTGTCCACAAAATTGGAAAACAACCAATACCTTAACTCCTTCACTTTGATTCTCTTTCTTCATTGAATATAAGTTACTAAAATTAATATCGAAGCTTTGAAATACATTGCATGAATGAAGGTTAGTACTAGGATATCATCACAACATGAGATTCTGACTGGTGCATGAACTAAGATCCGCGTACAAAACGATAGTAAGAGAACATAGGAAAAGTTCTCAAGAACATACACGTGCATCGGGATTAATTTCTCGTTTTTAGCTGACCTGATGCAGACGTAATCTTTCTGATGCAAAGAGCTCACTGCTGTTGTTAATCCAATTTAGAACTCTAAAGCCCATCATTAAAATATAAAAAAATTATTTCGCTCATGAAACCGATAATTTATTAAAAAATACTATGTAGATTTTATCACTTATGCTTTTACGTGACATGAATATTACACTTCCAAACTTTTTATTCTCTCTTTTTTGAAGCGTGACCACATGACGGATTGCCTTACAAATTGGATGCTTGCCGTTCGTTTTCGAGTCATTTTTCTCTGGCGGCCAGCAGCGGCACGGCTGGTAAAAAGTTCTCGTGGAGGAGCCGCTGCCGCTGGTGCGAAGGTCAGTGTTTTAAACTGGATTTATTGCGACCGTTGAGAAGCTTAGTGAACGGGCGGTTGCCGTGTCAACCAGAATTGAAAAGAATGAGAGAGGTTCGAACAATTCACTTCAAATACATGGAAGCCTCCATTCCCGGTAGAACAAACCAGAGCATGATAAAAGGAGTGAACCGAGGGACCTATTCCTGTGCTACTATCCAAATCCCATGCCGATAATTGCGCACATCGCACAGGCACCAGGGTGAAAGTGAGCTTAGATGGAAAAAGGAAGAGTAACAGTCAGACTTAGAGTTCGATTTCATAAAAAATAGCGGTTGCTTTCGCAGATGCTGGATCTGTTCACATGATAATCTTGAAACTCGTCACTCCATCAGAACTATTAAAATCGTTACCTTTTTGGTTTTATTCCTATTGTGTAGGAGCTGCTTTTGAGTTTTGATCAGGTTATCGGTAATTTGAGGATATGGGTGAAGTAAAACCATCTGAAAAGACAAAAAGGCTACTTAAGGGTGAAGTTTCACGTAGTGTCTGTGTTAATTATGTCTGTTTTTCTTTATATCTATGGAGCTCCAATCAAACCTCAGATCAGTACATTAGAATGCTGTTTGATTTATTGCCCAGTATTGGTCAAGGCGATTTTTAAGTGTGTTTACGGTGCCAGCCAAAACGATTTATCAGTCAGTTAGCTAAAGATACGGACAATTATAACTGAAAAGAAATTCAAGTCCTATGGTATCCTAAAATTTTGATTACTAGTTTATTACACTACCTTCACTAATGACATGGCTTTGAAGTTTGGTTTGAATCAATTTGACTCAGTTTACTTTCGTAAACAAAGTTTTGAATCGATTTTGAGAACAATATTTGCATCTGAATTACTATTTAGCTTTGAATAAAAAACTGGGCCGATAATTTTTTTGTTTTAGGGAATTTCTTAGACGAAAATGACGTCAAAAATTAGTCCAACATTGAAAAATTTTATTCGTTACTTGTTCTACTGCTTGATTTAAGATTAATAGCACTGTTCTATGGACTGGCCTTTACTATGATTCATATTCCTTTCAACAAGTGTTTTACTGATGGCATTTTAGAATTAAAAATATGGGACGAGATTTCAAGTTTTGAAACCTTTATTTGCCACAGGGAATTTTGCAATACAAGTTTATATGCATCCGTATGATATCTTAGATACGCTGTTCTCCTTCCGAACTGCCTGAGGTGAATTAAACTCGATCTTTTGCTCGCTTAATTCGCCCATACCTTTTATGCTTCTTTCAGTTTCTCCTTCGTTGGAAAACTTACTTGTATAGCCCAAGAAATGGCATCATAAAGTAATTAACATTGTTCGAGACAATATTGACCATTACCCTCAAACCTAAATTGAAGTTTTCTTGATTTTAGATGGTAAGTTTACTTCGATAAATAGAAATTACTACTTCCTCATCATTTTGTAATGAATTTTTCTTTTTTGTACGATGTTTATAGTGTTTATAGGCTTACAGGACTCGAAAACAAAGCGACTAAACTCAAAAATTGAGTGTTGAGTGGTTATTATCGTATCCACAATAAATGCTCAAAATACATGCAGCCGTTTATGCATAGCTTGGTAAAAAGAGCGCATGAATGCCCAAGAGTTGAGGCTGGCTATTTAAAAAAGTGGATTTAAAAATAGACATTGTGATCTAAATAAAAGTTTTATCTGTCGTTCAAAGGTGCATTCGTCTTATGCCTAAGATCAAACTTTTTCGAATTATACTTATTTCTTTTTGGTTCCCGTAGCTCTGGGACACCCTGTGTATCAAGGTTGTTAGATTTTTATTTTAGTTAAGTTATGCTAAGGACAAATTCATTTTTGTTTCTCTAAAACTAAAATGACTGGAATTACTTTTGAGTCGTCTGAGCATTTAATAAACAACAATGGAATATTTGTTTAGTTGAGTATTTACAGGTTTTAGAACATGTGGAGACACAAAAATAAGAATTTGTTAGCAAGGATGGAGGAATGTAGATAAGAAGTCTCCATTGTGTCTTTGACTATCGAATAAATTTTAATTTAAAAATAATTTGAATGCTCTTTTCTAACTTCACTACCACCGGCTTATTCAGTAACAATACAAATAACGATTTCAAAACGCTTTTTTCCCCAATGGATAGTGGTAAACCAAATGAATAATCCGTCAATTGAATAGTCCATGAGTTTTCAAATACTTTGCTAGTTCTTGCTGACAGCTTCTGCTGACGCTTGAGTTCGATGGAAAGTGTGTAGCTTCATCAACGCTTTCGTTCCTTAGACACTCTTCGCACTCTGCGTGAATCAAACTACAGTATTTTTTTCTAGTTGATTGAGGCAATAATTTTCATGTACGTTTCTCATTTATGATTAGAAATAAAATTGACCCTCAATTGCCAAACGTAGAAATAATGTGGTTAAAACCTTCATTTTTATCAGGCATTCCAATAATATGAATAATTATCTGAAACTAACTGCCGCTAAGTATGCATCTAAAATAAGAAAGCATAACTTATCATCCAAAGAAGGAATAGGGTAGGTCTGCTAAATTGATTTGGCTTCTGATGAATTTAACTTTTAAACTTCAAATAAAGTTTAAGCTTACACAGGAAATATGAGACTAAATTAGGTTCTCAGTTAATCCTGCTGGAAATATTTGACATCATCCAAGCTCAACTTTTAACCAGGAACCTCAGATGTCATTTTTCTTTTAAATAAAAGGTCTCTCGAGTAATTTTCAGCTCGGTGAGAAAAAAATTGACTTCAGAAGTTTAGGAGAACAAGCGCAGGGAAATTTGTCAGCACTTCCAAGTTTCTCTTTTGCAAACAAGTCCTTTTTTTCTGCGTACTCATTGTCAGCGGAAAGGTTTCAGTATGGATTGGGGTCTCTCCTTCCTTTTAGTATTAATTGCTGGATAAAGTCAACGAACACAGTCAAAAGGCATGTAGGTTTGAAATTGGCCATTCGTAAATTGGATTTCTACTTCATGGGTGGTGTTGGCTCTGTGACTTTGCAGTTGCTGAGCTAAACTAACTCTTCAATAATACTAAAAAATTGAATCGATATCTACTTTTCTCCATTTAGATTGCATAAGTAATTGTTTAGGATTTACAAATGTAGAGACTTAAAGAATGTAGAATTTGGAATTATAATTTGTAATGGTTTTTAATTCTTGGAGTAATTTTCTAATTTTGGTGAAATTAGCTGTTTTAATTAATAAAGCCAAATGAAAGAATTTGTAGCGGAATTATTTCAGAAATCCTAATACTTTTGCAAAGTAAATTTATTTCCCCTCTCGGAAATGGCATTTTGAGTCCACAAAAGTCGTTTTTCAAGGAGGACTAAATTTCTTTTCCCAAGAAATATTTTCTCTTTATAACGCTCAACTCATTATTAAGCATATGATACTTTGAAGAAGGTAACAAGCTCAATTAAACCTACAAAGTGCTGTTTGGTCTTCGCCAAGTCAATGTTTAACAGTCAAGAAAAAAGGAACCAGCGAAAACTATCGTACTCATGCTCGCTCAGAAGTGATGATATTCCTAAGAGTTAAAGAAAATATAAGGGAAATATAATTCGTGATGACCATAATCCATGAGAGGTCAGTTCACGAAGGATTAAATGCAAATTCAATGTTCTAATTTCAAAACGAGACTAATCTTTTAATTCGAGGCTGACCCAGTTTTTACAAGATGCTGCTTACCCAGGCTAAATTCTGAATCAATCTCAAGACGTTAAATGTCTCTTTTTTAAAATGACCTCTGAAGGGCAGACACGTTAGCTTACTGAACTAATGCTGTCGCAAAGATTATTCCTTTTATAAAGTTCTTATATATTACAAGAATAAATGATGGGTGTTCGCAGGATTCTGCAAATTGAAATGAACATATATTTATATGTAAACAGGGTCTTTGATTTAGGGTTCATACAGGATGTAGCAACAACTTTCTTTTTTCAAAATACTTTGTTTTGAAAAAAGAGAGTTATGTTGTCGCACCCTGAGTACGTACGTACACACATTTATACTCTAAATCAATGACCCGCTTTTCTTACAATGATCCACTGATACGACATTACCCTTGACCTCAGGCCTTTGCTCTGACTTAACTTTGCCGTGTAAGCTTCCTTGTGCCTTGCCCAATGCCAATAAAAGCCTATTCTTATTCTGCACACACACGCTTGCTCTGTTATTTCTAAGGGAGAGTGCGTCCACCACCACGATATAGGTTACTAACGGAAAGCAAGCTCATTTCTGATTTTACAGTAGGCATCTATCACAAGTGAGCAAATAGAATTATTGTCCGTAGAAAATCGTTCCAATTTATCGCAAAAAAATGTATTATATGAAGGCGTATAACAATTATAGGAATTTATACATGAAATATATTGATGTGAATGAACATAATTGATTTTCCCAAATGCATCATTTACCATGTATTTATCGACCAATGAAATTAGAGTTTTAAGTTCATGTCATAGAACTACAGTTGCAAACATTCAAAGAATACTTGTTACAAAAAGCATTTCGATTGCTTGCATGTTTCAGCTAACTTTTTTCATTTCATTCTTTCACGCGCTAGCGACCATGAGTGTAAGGCCCCGGAAGGACTTTATTATCGACAACATGCAGCAACCGAACTGCAACTGTGATTGTAATGTTTAAAGTATGATAACTTGCGTATTTCATTTAGACAGATGATAGAAACTACCAAATTTGATAATAGTCCATGAGAGATATTCCAAAATCCGTTTTAGTAGTATATTTTTTGGCATTAGTTTTCTCAGCCTTCTGGTTATGATGTACCAACCCTGAGGAAACGTCAATCTGTGGTGCACAACAGATGTAATTAATTCATGCATGTTAAGAGAGAAATTTCCGTCCATATTTCTGTGCATGTTACGCCTAATCTATTTTAATTTAAATATTAAACTGAACTTCTAAGATCCAGAAATCAATGTACTGCATCACAATGGAGTATTGTAATAGTTGAATATTATTTGCAGTACATTGCACTGTACGCTGTTTTCGAGCTATTTAATCGAACAATACATGAAGGTGGAAGGATTGGAAAGTGATTACATTTTGAAGTACTTCGACGATCACGTTTATAATCTAGCAAACAATTTTACGTAGCTTTGTTTCCAATGCTTGACTTCGTACCATAATTTCGTGAACATATTGGCCAGCTCACAGCACTTGCGCCTTGTAATAAAAATAACTTCACGACCAATTTTCGATATGTTTAAATTTTACGGCCGTTGAGGCTGATCGTAACGTGGCTTGTAGTTCTGAAGAAATGTTCTGTTTGAGGAATTTATTTAATGAGACCTGATATAAATCATTAGTGCTTGACTCAAATGTGTGCCCGTCCTTTTGAGCATTTGTTCATACTTGGAATTATACTCCTCTTTCCTCCCTCTAACGTTTAACCACTGTGTCAATCAACAAAGTTTTCCCCTCCTCACAAACTATTTTTTCTTGAATTAATTTTGAAGCAAAACAAAGTTTGACAAATCGATGAATTATCGAAGAGACGCGCTGATTTTTTAGCATGGTCATATCTGGATTATGTCTTTGTCAGCAATTCAACTCCGCCCCAGACAAAATATTAATGTACAGGCTGTTCCAGAGTTGTGAGACCTAAAAACAAACTGATGCAACTCGAAAATTGAGTTTCAATTTTTATTGTCGTATTCACAATATAATGCCTTAAATTACGTGCATATTTTACTTGGTTTTAAGAGCACATGAATGTTCACTTTTGAACATTCATGTGGTCTTATGACCAAGTTAGGCAGTAACGGCTGCAAATATTCTAAGTATTGTATTATGATCAATTTTGCTGTTTACTTTGCAACTGAATACAAGCTGCAAAATATTTAATAAGAGAAAACCATGATGATGAGAACTGCACAGATAACAGTACAGGCAAGAAACATGGGTGCGTTACACTTTTCATAATTTACTGAAAATGAAAACGATTTTTAGATTAGAGCTGTCGTACTCGGTACGTTTTAGCTTGCCTCGTTGAAATTATTTTTATTATTATTTGTTCTTTTCAGTTGAAATTTTCAGAGGGGAGAACTGTGTTGTTGTACATTATTCATTAATACAAGTTTGAATTTATGTCGCACTGCACTGCAAATAATGATAAATTTTGTTTGAAATAACTTTTCACTGTTTTTGTTCGCTGTTTTTTGCAGTATTTCGTCTTTTTTGGTAAATTAATATTAGTGCTGTTTTGAAGTAGACATCCTCTACAATAGTATACTAGATACATTATTTGATAAAACTCTAAGATTTCCTCTTTTCTTTGATATGAAACACACTTTTTGCTTCAGCTAGGTTCTGTTTCTTTAATCAAATGAAAAAGTGAAATAAATTTTGTTTCACCAGTCGTTTTCGATAACCCATAAATTAAAAGCAAGTTCTGCGTTCATCAGTTTCAATCAATTACACATAAATATTTCATTATAAATGTTTATTCTCTTGTTTGTGGGTAAAATTAACTAATAAACAGATAAGATGTTATCTCAGCTCTTAATTTGGAATAGTTAATGGCCCATTTATGGCCAGAGTCCAGTGAAATATTAGGAGACAACATTTCTAATATGAAACATTTAGGGTTTCTTAAATTTAACTTTTCAGAACAATGCGCGAGAATTTGGATCAAGCTAAAATTTTCGCTTCCAATGGGTGAAGCGAGAATTTGAATCAAGTTATATAATCCAATGAGCTTAGAAATAATTTTGTGTGATGTATTTTTGACGGGGACTCCTGTACTGCATCAAGTACCAGTTTTTTGGTTATTTATGTCACTCTACTCTTGTTTTAATAATTTCATCTCAGGTTTTCTTTTGACGTTTTACTTTTTATAATATTTTGTTGAGAGATCTACGGTCGTTCAAAATAATTCAATTTTCATTTTAATTTCAATTTTTTCTTCCATCTTTGTCTTCCTTCAAAAGGTTTAGATATATGTGCATCCTGTGTATTCGTTGTCGCTCCAATCTTCTTCGTTCATGTTTTGCTTAGCAATCTAATTTTTTTTCGACATAACAATCTGTACTAATAGGGTTACATTCACTTTAAAGTTTATTCTAATCGTTCGAGTATATATTTAGTAAATTTTACATTGCAAATTACATTCATTGAGCATGAGTAAGTTGAAATTCAGAGTGCGAGGTGGATTCCTAAAGCAGTAGAACTGGTGTGAAATAATTGTTTAACTTATTTTCACACTCGTCGTTTGCAGTATTTCCGAATGCATTTGTTTTGGAACATTCTTCCATCTTACATCTGCAAGTGTCATCGTCATATCATGATTACTTTAAAACTTCTATTTGGTGGTGGGCCAAAAAATACAGATTAAAAACCGATCATTGTGCAGTGCTTACGATTATTTGGTTAACTTGGAGGTCGTGTGTTTAAACCTGGAATAAAAATTTACTCTTTAAAACATATATTTGAACATGTGTAGTCGTTCGGGTACGGCTTTATATTTTCTTCTTCAAAACCCAGGGTTCCTTACACTGCACCTGTCCATCAAAACCAATGTCGACCCCTAAAATTCATTTTCTCATTTCTAGCATCATGTCAAGTTAAGCTACATGCTACCCACTCGTATTTTCTTCGCTTCCCAAATATATCAGTACTATATTTCACTCCATTTGACAACTCACTTCTTTTATTTGTCCTATTTCATGTATCCTCGTTAATGGTTTGCCAGTAACCGTTCACAGTTGCACTATTTAATTTATCTGTGTCCAGTAACATAGCTTTATGCAGATTACCGTTTTGCTTCTTAAAAAACCCATAATAAAACATTAAGATTATTAATAGATTGATTAAAATTCGCTCTTGCATCTGATTAAATACGCTGAAGACTTCTGAAATTGAAGTTTCCGTTTAGCAAGAAAGATTGTTCGTCAGCCGACAACTTGCATCTTGCCTCTGGTGCCTTAATCATGATGAGCCCTGATGGAAAGGCGACCGTCTTTCTTCTTTTGTTGCTACCTCCTCTCGAAATTCCCTCAAGTGCCCCTGAAAAATGACCTCCAGCTACTCCGTTTGATAACTTGTGGAAGTTGCTTGCGCCCTGAGTCATGGACTCTCACTAACAATGTTTTTGGTGAAGTCATGTAATAATATTGATTGCTGATAGCATGTAAAATTGTACATTTTTGCACCAAAGTCCAGTGTCAAGGTAGTATGATAAAGACTAGCATTTTATTTCGATACTAATTATAAAATGAAGTTAGAGTTTTGTCATAAGGCAATAGAATGACTAAAGGAAAAAGAGGCAATCTGTATTGCTAAAATTACTATAAAGTACTCCATATAAAACTTTCTTTTGGCTATTGTTAGTATGAATAGAAATATCCCTGAAGAGTTCTAGCTTCTTATTGTTTCCATTTATTTGAAGTCTACTACAAGACCCGTCAGCACCGCAATGCGAGCCTATTTAAAATAGACATTCTTTAAGCTTAGTACCTCAGGTCCCACTTTTTCAAAAGTATCGTGGAAATGGATGGGGTACTCAGTCGTTTTAAATACATTCATTCCAGAATAAGAAATAGTTGTGTGCGCGATGATGTAATGAGAATTGAAATTCAAACAATAGGGCTTGGTTTTCGTTGACGCTTGCGAACATGGCAAATGTTTTTTTGACCAACTTTTAAAACTACCAAAACGTTATTTAGAGAAAAGGTATGAAACAACTAGACATGAAGGGACTACTAAGATAAATCCTCCTATGCAAAATCTGTGTCCTGAAGGACTGCTCTCCGTGACATAGAGAAGTTTAATATCATGCAGGTACAGGCGTCAAGAAAATCCTGTACTCTTATAGCAGCCACCGTGGTCGAGTGGTCTGCGGCCCGTGTTCTGTATCGGGTCTCTGCTTCATGTAGAAAGACCGCGGGTTCGAACCCGGCCATGGACACGAGTTGTTTCTCGTACGCCGCGCCGTGCACTCAACCCGCTAAGCACTCAACTCCCCGCCCATGAAGACGCCCATCAACCTCCCAGGATCGTCGCATGGAGCTCACCATCACCCTTACTCTTAGAATGTTAACCTTAAGAATTTGAAAAACCAATGTAATAATGTCTATGTACTGTGTACTCGATTGGAAATAAAGATTGTTTGTTTATAGAGATGTTTATTGAGGGTTAGACTAGTGGTCTTCATGCAAAGTGGTCTCGGAATCAATGAAAGATGACACTCCCAAATAAGTTGGAACTTCTCGTTTTCGCACTACATAACGTGCTTACATCTGGAGGCAGAAAAAAAACATTGAATTGTGACTACTCTGTTCTGCCAGAGACACATGTATAAATTGCCAGAGATATTATGAGGAACCATATAATCGAGTGTTTTTAGCCAGTTGTAGTCCAATACTTTAAAATCAAAAGCAACAATTATTTAAATATTTTGGGAGATCCAGTCATTCTTATAATTCAAAAAGGGCTTTACTATAATCTGCATTTTCTAAAATACCAACGATTTGATGTACACAGTTCATGCAGCACAAGATTGGAATGAAGAATATAAAAAATGACTTAGAACACCTAAACTTGCCTTTTCAATCTCGAAAGCTCTCAATATAATCATTCATCTATGACATGTACCATAGAAACACGTTCCCAGTGAGATCGCTCCTGTCCTGTTGACAATTATAATTATCATAGATCTACAGCAGATTTTTGTTCTATGAATTGCTAAAGTTACTGAAGCTTGGATCATAGTTTCGGAGTTGTACGAGTCTATTCTAAGACAAATAGAGGCTTTCGGAAATGACGAACTTCTTATTCAATATTCTCCGTGGAGCTTTGATTTAAAGTCTAATCGTACTCTAGTTCGTGTAAGCAAATATTCTTGGGTATTTTCTGTTCAACTTATTAATTCTTGTTACGAGGCCCATTTAATTTGATCAAAAATCTCTAACAGCCAATGCAAAAGTTAGAAAAGTTAAGAGGAAAAAATAGCGCTCCTAGGCGCGATTCGAGACTTAAAAAATATAAATTATCTTCTTTCGGGGATTGCTTCGAAAGCCCCGAAAGTACAATTTCTAGTAAACAAGCCTTCTGCTTCTTTTAATAATCAAAAAACAACTGAGCTAAAAACTCCTTGGTCTATTTTTCGCACGGTCGATAGAGTTTCTGTTATCTCTTCAGACATTGGCAGTGTAGATAGAAATTACTGCTGAAACTGGAATCTGCTCGCATCATAATAATTGACTCACCGGTCTGTTATAAGACATGGCTCTGTAGCAAAATAACAGCATCTGAGCGTCTGATAAGAAAGCTGATGAGAGGCGCAAGCCCATTTGCTGCAAAAAATGCGTTCTTTTGAGGCGTAGAGGGGAAAACTGTGTTTGTTGATTCGATCCATTATCAAAATACTGCAAATGGACTCACGTACCTACGTGAGGTAGAGTTACGTTTACTTTAGTAGCTCTGATTTAGCTTCATGAATGAAAACTCTACGTGAGTGCTGAATCATTATCGACTGCCAACGAATAGATTGACGGCATGTACGACTATAGTATTTGCATTTTTTATGTTGTATAAAAACATGAGACATTTAATAAAGAAAATTTAAAACTTAGTAACATTAAATAGAAGACCTCCTCTTAACGTTTTCTAACGTAGTTTTTGGTTTATGCTTACATTTACGCGGTTTTAGAAGAAATGATTTGTGTACGCAATAGTTATTGTTCTCGAAAGCCTACTGCAGAAAATATAAATGTGTCACTCGTTTATGAAGCTTTTTTTTGCTTTAAACCACACAAATCAGCCAAGTCGAAGAGTATGCACTACTCAGAAAAAGAATGGGATTTTCGCTACCTAGGGTTGCCAAATAAAATGACATAACTTTGTCTCCAAATTTGAGCATCATTCATCACGCAGGAAAAAAGAACAATTCATCGTATTGGATTGTTTGGCATACGATACTAAAACTGCATCGATACTATTTTTTCTCGGCAAATTCAGAAATAAAAATTATTTTTTTTGGGCCATTGCTGGTCGCGACTCTTCAAAGAAAAACTCTTGAATTTAGGAACACCAATATTTTCAAAATTTATCATCCAAAACTTGGGAATAAGTTTTTATTCATACTTGAAATTCATGTGCATTCTTTACGTCCTACACCATCAACGAACGTGTAAAGGCTGACATAATATACATTTTCTTATGAATTTTTGAACTCATACTATAAATATGTATGCAAAATATTCATGTAAGTTTTCTGTCAGGAAATTGACATGATAATGAATATAATGATGGCAAATTATGAACCTTCATTCTCCGTAATAAATTGAATCGTACACAGTATGATTCAATGTTAATTATATTATAATTCACATTATGATTTTTATATTTATACATAATTATATTCACATTATAGTTTTCCCTTGATTTCGAGAAAATACGATATTTAACTTGAAGAAAGGACTAACTTTCGAACAAATTTATGTGACACGACCAAGTAGGAAATCCAATGCCAGTAAAAGCGGAATTTTTCTATGGAGGATATAACCAACATTTAAATCATGCAATTTTTGTCGCTACAATTAATCGGCCTGTAAAACTGCAAGGATTTTTATCACATTTTTTCCTTGGTCTATGATGAAGCAGTTAGTGTGATACTTTAATTAACGGTGAATTACTCTAGTGTAAGCTCTGAAATACAGGGTGTCTCAAAAAAATGTACTCACCCTTTAACCGTTGCTAACATGCTGTCTTCTTTGTGTTGCAGGTGTGAGGTTCGAACCTTTGCGAACATGATTAAATGTGATTAAAGAATCATGTTCGCAAAGGTTCGAACCTCACACCTGCAACACAAAGAAGACAGCATGTTAGCAACGGTTAAACGGTGAGTACATTTTTTTTGAGACACCCTGTACA
This sequence comes from Trinorchestia longiramus, assembly GCA_006783055.1. Taxonomy (NCBI): domain Eukaryota; kingdom Metazoa; phylum Arthropoda; class Malacostraca; order Amphipoda; family Talitridae; genus Trinorchestia; species Trinorchestia longiramus. The sequence continues at coordinate 227,653 of VCRD01000124.1, read as the reverse complement.
ACGAAATAAGTCTCACTGATGTATCAAGGATCATTGTAAACTGGTATTACTATTTGATTCCGATAATGAAAGAGTCGCTACTACTTTTTTAAATTAAACTAAAAGTTTCACAATACCTGTTAACAAAAGTTCATTTATTTTTCTAAAAAAACAGTGCGTCAGCAACAAAACGCATTTGGTTCATTAATAAAAAATTGAGACCGGCTGATAGCAAACGCAACGCAGCGAACTAAGGAATGAGATCAGTTGCTTGATACAAAATTGAGTAATGAATCGAGCATCTAATAGACGGTTTAACAGTTTTTTGAGATCATGTGGTAATTGGTCTCTCGTTTGTTTTATTCATTTGGTACGTTCTAATAACGTAATTAAGGAGTTACCCAAGACTCGCATGACCTTTTTACTCGCACAAAAATAGGGTTTAGGTTACTTACCAAAGCGTGTCATGAAACTACTTGAAATCAGCGTAAGATGCTGGAACACGTCTTCACAATTTCGTCTGTTATTCAGGGCTTAGAATGGCTGGTTGCCTAAAACGACTTCCTTCCAGTATAGTTAGTTAATTAATATTCCTGCTCAATTTATGGAAGTCATCTCGACAGTACAGTCACTCTTCATAAAATGAACATATTATATCTGAAATAAGACCAATTGTTCTTCTTACATAACTTTGAATGAAAACATACTCATAGGAAAATTTTTTACCCGTGATTTCGCTGCAAGATTAGTGTTATTACAGGCATAATATTAAAACTGTCCAGTACGTATGAGTGTTGAGTGCAATAGCTGTTCAGTTTAGCTATGAGAATCTTGTAACTTAGAAAGGAAATAAAAATATCCTGTCACATCGAGAATATTCCATAGTAATGAAAATTTATTACAACTTTCACAGTCATAGATGACACAAAAAAAAGAGTTCCCATCGGAGTTGGTGATCACGTTTGCAGTCGCAATTTAGGTGTTAAATGTATGTTGTTGCTCACAGTATAAATATGGCAGAAATAATTGCAGTAATGTTCGCTAATTCTCCCAACACTAGGAAACTTTTCGTAAAAATTACTCACCGCTTAGATCATGTCCACGCGTGCCAGAACACGTACTTCTTTTACCGCCTGACAAATATCGTTTGGGAGGATAAGTGTGTAACTATCCAAGTTTTTAGAAAGTTCGGTCGTGTTTAGCATTACGTGAAGGAACAGAGTTTTTCACCTAAACCTGCAACTGTCCAAGGGAATTCATATTTATTGTAGAAAATTGCAATAACTGCTACTGTCCAAGCTTTAGCATGCTTCATTTGAATGTTACATGCTACTAGATTGCACAAAACTTTCCTTTTAATTGCAAAGCCTGGTGATGATAGCCGTAACGAGAAAATATGTTGCACGATTTCACATCATTGTGTTTACTCTCTTTTAGGGTTACTATATGTACGTATTATAGAAGAGAAGAAATCAACAAACCACATTTAAATCTTGAGAGATAACATTTTTTAATATCTTCTTGGCTTAGTTTCTTCGGAAAAATTACGTTAAAATCTTATGGGAAGTAAAAATAAAGTCATCACTCTTTGAAGTCCCTCTTTCATCAAGCGAAGCGTTCGCTTTCACGGGACAACCGGTGTAAACTTAGGTACGAAATAAAAAACGAATTTGCATTACAAATTTACAAACGGCGTTGTAAACAATTTTGGAAGAATCTATCAACTAATTTGTTATGAAGTTGCAGAAGAATTTATAAAAAGAGAAATTTTTAATGAACAGAGTCATATTTTTTTGACTCCAAGAAGAGAAGTTCAACAGCATCGCCTCAATGATGGTTCTCTCTTTAACGTTTTCTTTGAATGCTTTATCGTGGTAATAAGGGGCCTGGAAGCGTACTATAAGTCTACTTAGCTTCATACAATCTCATTGAAACGCTAGCAAAACCTCTCTGTTATAATCATATTCGTATTAGAAGCTTAGTCAGTTTTTCTTGCCGTTTGGCCGTGCTAGGAGAGCCATTGTACTCCGCTGGGCGATTAGTGAGCTCTGTTTATCATAAACAATAAATAACTAGTATGAATTTTTAAATATATAATATTATAAATTTGAAACAAAGTTTTCGTACAGCATGATCTGTTAAACATGATGCACAAAGCATATTCTCACCTATTTCTTCTGCTTTGCTGATTTTCTTTTCAGATGAAAAACATTTTATGAATTAGAAATCTCGAGGAGCCACGTTCTCAGATAGAGCTTTCGTTATTTGAAGGGATTCTATTTATAGCCGAAATTTCATTTCAAATAATTGAGATATTTCTAGGAAGTAAATCTTTGAACATGTCTCAGATGAATAATTCTAAACAACTTGTAATTCTGATTGTTCTCTTTTAATTCAAAAAGCTCACAATATGAACACTGAATGAATTTATTAAACGTGATGAACTTTGTATTGAATGATTGAAAAGCCTCGCTGAAATGAGCTAACATTTTTGGTTGTTGAACATTGAGTTTATAATTTTTTAAAATATTTTGTTGGCATTCTTTCGCACATGTCTAATGATGATAGTAAAACTGTTTTTTTTGTTTCAATGAACTGTAACGCTCACCAAAGTTTGATGACATAAAGTAGATAATTGCATTTAGATATTAGATAACAAAGATCGACGTCAAGTATTTGTTGAAAATAAAGTCTCACTCGCGAACCATTTCTATAATTTAGAGAAATATAGTTTAGCAAAACATCAATTTGTCTATAGCTTTTGTGATGCCACCTCTGAGTCGACAGTGTGACGAGAAAAAACACTCATGCCCTACATGTTTACCCGTGATTTAAATAAAAATCCTACAGTCCTAACCCCTTCAATAAATTGAAAATACGAAAACTTTGAAATTAAAAGCTACACATTTCAGGTGCTAAAGTCCCGAAACTTAGAGGCAATGTATTATTTTAAGAAAAGTCAACGGGAAAGGCAACACTACAGTCAGCGTCGAGTGTAAACTCTTAAGTTTCTCTCTCTCAAGAGAGACAGCCAAGAAAAGAACTCATTCTTTCCTAAAGAAGGTTTTAATTTCCTGTGGATCTACAGGCCCATTTATCGATTTTGTGCCAAGATTTATCTAGAGCTAAATCTTGCAACTAAGAAATAAAATCAGGAATGAATTCGACTAGTTAATTTTCGACTACAACCAACATGCTCTAACGGAAATTAGATTCCAATATCAAAGGTGTTTCCACAGATTTCAACTGACGTACTTTTTGAAACTGATTTAAAATAATATTTTCCTTGCACAGCTCCATAAATTGCGAGTCGAACGCCTAGTTTTGTAGTTTATAGATTCCTAGAAAGCGAGCGAGGCTATTTCGCGGGAGCTCATTTGTATACATACGACCAAGCTGTAATACGACTGTCCTTCAAGAGAGACTTGTCCTAGTGAAAACGAGGAGGAAAAACAAATTTCCAAAAAAGCTAATATTAATTTAATCGAGAATCAAAAGGTATATGGAATTAGCCAATGGTTCTATGCTACTTGTTCAGCTAATGGTATAGATATTTGTGAGGTAAAATTTGTAACTTCTACATAAGAATGAGAAAATTTGTGTCAAATACTACTCACCTGCCCCTCGGCGGCACCACCTAAATGAGACTAAAATATTCCAAACGTGAGTCGGTAAATTACAAATTTTGAACCCTGTTACTATATGATACTCTTCTTTTCCTGAAATTTGACCATTGTACATAGTGCCAGAATGATATAATAAAGTATGCAAAACTTTCCAATTCGTAGGTATTTCGTTTGCAGTCCGAGCAAGATCAATCATACACAAAATAGAATTAATTTATAAGTGTATAGATACTATCATACGCGGCCAGTACCTTGTATAAAGCAAGAATCAAGAAGTTACGTGTTTATGTCAGATAGCTTGTCATGGTTTTTGAGTGTTGGCTCTGAATGAATAGATGAAAAGTGAACTTTCAACCTCGGTATGAAGAACTTATTTCTGCATTTAATCATCCTTCACATTTATTCATAGTTCCCTCAGAAAATTTCCTTCAAGTCGTTGGCGGAGAAGAAATTAAACTGGAATTACGAAGTACCGACGAAAATTTGATATGTTTTTGAATCATGGCATGTTTTCCTTCTGGCGCCGACTAAAATTAGACACATTAGTTTCGAGGCCTTCTTCCTATCCCCTTGAAAACACTGGTACTCCAACTTGAGAGCTTTCAGAGATAGGCAAAAAGAAATATCATTTTTGAAGCTTGATTGACGGTGCTTACGTTAGTTCTGACCAAGATTTTAATTGGACGCTTTTCTGAGCTACGGAAACAATTCTCATTCAGACAAGGAAGGTCCCTTTCAAGAAAGTTTATTGACTATTTATAAAGGAAAACATTTCAGTGAAGCAAGGCTCAAATACAATCGAGACGCTTGCCCATGTGGTAGCTAATATATAACAGAGAATTATAACTTCATTACCGTGTTAATCACTCATAGGAGATTTTCAAAATAATTCTAATGTTAAAAGACATCCATACTATTTATTTAGATGCCCTTGAGCTGAGGACACAACAAAAGATAAAAAGAAAGGTAATACTGTTTATACTGGCTGTGTTAAGTCATGGTTTATAGTCAATATAGAGAATTACAAACACTGACTTACCTGAATGTTGGACTTTTTTGATTTTTTTTCATGACTAACGTCGTATTGTTACAGTTGCAAAATTTTTTGAAGCAATAAATTACAGAATGAATGAAAAGATGCAAAGGAACATGCTTTAATTTTAAAAATGTCTTGCATTGCTCTAAATGGAGGGTTATAAAACGGAGAAATGGATCATACCATGGGTGCAAAGTTGTTCTATAAAAGGATTTTTCAAGCCGGATTTTGTAAATCTTCTACTGTAAAGACTCAGACTCTGTACAAATAGAGTAAATGAAGACAAATAGAGAAAATAGGGGCTAGACAGTACAAACTATTATCTTACGAGCATAAAAGGAATAATATACAGATTTTGTTCCCTGTTCCAGGGAGCAAGAAACTTTAATTTAGTTAAAAATCACCAGGGTTATACATCGTCAATTGTAGGAGAACCGATATTAACGACAGACTAAACACAGTTATGAAATTGTTGTAAACATTTAGCTGTGCATAAATTGCATGTTGGAGAAAAATGCTGCAACTTGGAGGCTGAAACGATGAAAAAAATTACTTGTTTCTCTGCCATAATGATTGCAAAAAATTGTGCCAAGAGAAAAGATTTCTGGGTTGATAATAAGCAATACCTGACACTCAGCTGTACGAATTGTTTGAACACGTATAATACTTATCATTGTTACTCATTGTCGGCTCGAAACGGACATACGGAGAAAATAGTCTTGATTTTGTTGATACCTTAACACGTTTGTTGCGGTGCGACCCACTGGTGGGTCACTTAGGTTAGGTTCTGTAATTTTTTCAGATCCTTCTAGTGACTATGCGTACAAAGTGAAGTTTTACACCAATCAGGCAATCGCAACAAACGTGTTAAGTTTTAGAAGGAGTTTATGTTATTTTCTTGAAACCTTAAGTTCTTCCAGGACTTAAGACAGACGTTAACTTGAATAAATTGGGTGTCCTTATTTCCTGATCTAGGTTCGTTATTTGTGTTACAGTTTATATTTAACATTAAGTAGTATAGCAAAAGACAGAAAAAGTACCAATTGAATTCTTCTACAATGTAAAACTATCAATTTTTACAAATTTCCATGAACAATTAAACTAATTTACGGTTTAGTATCTTTAACATCAGAAAAAATTAATATTGTATACCCAACAAATACTTTTACGTAATTTTTTGCGCTTTAGTTTGTTTGAAAATTGCTTTAAAGTTTGAAAATATACAAATCTTTGAACAGACCTCTTATGAAGTATCTATAAAATTGAAGCCGATTATGAACCACGGTTCGTAGAAATAAAGTTTTTGAGCTTCTGTTCGTTGCATATTTCTGAACCCCTACGCTCAGTTACGTAGGTCGTCGCCATTGCTTTGATGCGTGGGATAAATGGACAATACGATTGTATTGATATGCTGCTGAAGATGTTGCACATCACTTGTCCAATCACGTAATTAAGAAAATTCCCCTGTCACAAACAGTGATATTAAAAGCTCGTGTTCTATCATCAGAACTATCGTTTCATCTCCCCTTCTATTTCTCGACAAGTTGTTACAGAATAAAATAATTTAAGGTGTGCTGGTTCTAAACAACCATTAATTATAGGCTCCAGCATTCAATCTGACCCTTCACAAGTCACGAGAAAACTAAAAGTGTATTCTGAGAATGTCGTATTGGCAACACAAGTTATGCTTTGCTCGTAAACATCATGGTTCAAAAGAGGCAACTAACTGGTGAATTTTAGTTACATCGGTACACGTTTATTGGCGTGAATATAAACGTTGAAAAGTTACATGCTTTTGTAGTTGTTTTCTCATGTTTTATCTGCCGAATGTCATCGAAAAACGCATACGACGTAGGAAATAAATTCTTGTTAATGAAAGATAATATCATTTATATATTATACATGCATTCTAAAAGTAGTTGAGTTATTATCGAGCATAATCTCATTGAGAAAAAGTCAGATTAATTTTAGGAAATAATTTTAGAGATAATCTACACGTGGTAAATTTAGTGTAACATAATTTTATAGCCGCATTAACCGACTGAATGCTAACTTACTATAGCTCTTTTATTTCTTATAATATGAAGGACTAAAGTAACCGTCATATAGTTCAACGGCTTCAATAAAGAATTCTTTAGCTCGTTTTTATTGACATTTTATCTTCGTTGAGAGGTAACGCTTGTAGTTAGTAATTATTTATATGGAGCGAATCCCCATCTCACTTCATTACTGTGTGATGAGTTTTAGCCTCGTCATTATAATTAAATAATAAAGAATACATTTCTACGACTGAGAAAGCATACTTTTTTAGGGTAAAATATTGACGTCACCACGATACTAGAGTACTTGAATTGCACATTAATGTGTCTTTTATCAACTCAATAAAACTTAGAGCTCTGCACTAATTTTCAAAAGAGAAGCTTATGTTTGTAGGTCAAATACAGTCAGACGCTATGAGCTTTGTGTTTTAAACTCTTGTACAAGTCCTCTAGCATGAACTTACGTATTGTATGTAATAATGGAATAATTTTATTGATACAGTAACAAGTTCAATATTAATATCTCTGAATTGTAGCATGAGATTTGAAATGTCATCGATTTTTCATTAGCAAAATACATCGATAAGAAGTGTTACGTCGAAAGAACACGAAAATTATTATATTTGTGAAGAAAATTAAAGCTAAATACGCATGAGTTTTTAAAAGATTTTTTAGTTGTCAACGATTCACACACAAGGTTCACCTTTAATGTTGTGGAAATGATTTGTAGTTAGCTGTGTGATATACTGTTCTCATTGCAAATTCTCAAAACAATAGAATCTTTAGCATTCACATATATTTTACTGGCAACTCAGAATTTCAAACGACACTAAATAATTTGATCTGAATGCACTGTGCAAAATCGTAATGATATGAAAATGAATTAGAGCGGGCACGAGCAGCGGAGAAACTTTTTCTATTTCCCTAATTTTGTTCTGTTAATCTGTTTATCGTAAGCGGATTGCGACAGTCCTCTCCCAAGACAGCTTCTGGCCCACCAAACTGCTCGAGTTAATTGATTTTCTGCTCCTGGTCGTTTGATTTTAACTTTACGACCACAACTTCGTTGTGATCATATATTCTCCAACAAGGGATGTGCTTATGCAACACAAATAGAAAATTTGTTAGTGATTTATGAACTACTGAGCAGTTGGCAAAACTTCACGTTAACATTTGTTGGTCTCATATTCATAGGAGGAATTAATTTGAAAAGGAGGAAATAATGAAAGCACCAATGAAATCCTTGACACTTTTTAAACTTTTATAACCTTGGTTTCAGTATGAATACACAATTTGAAGTAAATAGAACTCGAACTAGTCTAGAGCCCTTCCAAATATTAACGTAAAAAATTTAATTACTAGAAAAAAATCATTGCCACTCAAGGTTTCGGAAATTGCTTTTATAATCTAAAACTTCCTGAATATGAAAGTGGTCGTTTAACCTTGTAAAAACACGTGGAACGGCGAATCAAGAAATAGAGCATGCGAAAAATTTTAAGCTTGAGGAGAAGGTGAATTTTACTGTGTTTAAAACTACTGAAACTGATGTGTCAGAAACGATGCTTGTAATTACGTTCTCATCGAAATACGTAATTATTTTGTGTAAAATTACTAGAATAGAATAGAATAGAATTAGGCTATAGGAACGAACCTTCTGGCCCATTCTTGGGTCGGATAATTACTTCAATAATTATTCGGTTGTTTACCCAAGTCCCATGCCGTATTTCTAGCCGCGTCAACCATGTCGGCAGCGGGATTCGAACCCAGGTCTTTCCTCTCGCAAGCAGATTCGCTCACTAGTCGACCAAGCTGGTGATGCCAGCTGGTGACTAGGCATACATCAAAGATTTAATCTGTACGGCATACATAAATTGTTCTAATTTGTAAAACGATCTCCAATTAATCTATATATATATTAATATATATATATATTAATCTATATATATATATATTAATCTATATATATATATTAATCTATATATATATATATTAATCTATATATATATATATATATATATATATATATATATATATATATATATATATATATATATATATATATATATATATATATATATATATATATATATATATATATATATATATATATATATATATATATATATATATATATATATATATATATGCACACACATGGTCGCCCATAAGTACGGTACATTTTTAAAACTTTTATAGCTATAAAACTACGAATGGTAAAGAGATTTGGTTGATTCAGAATGAATGAAGAGATTTCAAAGTTTTCTATCAGCGTATCAAGTCTACCGAAAATCACAACATATTGCCAAAAAAATTCATAAAAAATCCACCCCCCAAAATAAATCGCAATGGAACAACGAGCAAAAATAGTGGAACTTTACTTCCGATGTAATTGTTCAGTTACTGCAATTCAGAGGAATTACAGGAATATTGACGGTATTGAAAGAAGTGCATAAAAAACTTGTATCAAAATTTAGAGAAACTAGGACAACAGCAGACAGACAACGTTGTGGCAGGCCACGGACCATACGAACTAGTGCTTTAATTCAGCTTGGTGCAACGAGTGTTGCTGATCGGCCCAAAACGTCAACTAGGAGACGTTCAATTCAACTGAGAATGTCACGCACCTCACTGCAACGTATTTTGGTAAAAGATCTAAAGTATCATCCATATAAAATCAAATTAACTCAAGAACTCCATCCTACGGACTACCAAAGGCGATTAGATTTTGCGAATAGATTTTTTGTAGCTTGCAGAAAATGAAAATTTTGTAAAGAATTTAATAATGACTGATGAGGCATATTTTCAACCTCAATGGTTTTGTTGATAAACAAAATTGCAGATTCTGCGCTTCAGAAAATTCAATAAAAATTCATGAACGTCCACTTCACTCAGCTAAAGTAACAGTATGGTGTGGCATCACGTCTTCGAGGATCATTGGACCAAATTTTTTTGTAGATGCCAATGAAGATGCAATTTGTGTTAATGGAAACATGTACAGACAGATGATTCAGGAATATTTGATACCTGAAATTGGAGATAATAACAGAGAGATTACTTTTTTCCAACAAGACGGAGCTACACCGCACACAGCGAAAGGAACAATGCAAATGTTAAAAGCAATTTTTCCAAATTTAATTTTTTTCCAAGACTGTTATTCATTTAAATCAAAATTTGTTTGTTGAAAAAAACATTTCTATATATTTTCTCATCATTAGACAGCTTGCTGTAACACCATAAAACCACTGTAGTAATCTTTTGGTCGGTGCGTTAGGCAACAAGAAAATAATAATCGATTCTGAGATATCGAACACAACAGATGTTGAGATTATTTCCGTAATGGTCAATTACCTAAATTCCATCGGCAAATTCGAGTGCAGTTGCGCTAGCAAATTGCAGCCACCTGTGAAAACCGATGCATGAGGGTAGCTTCAGGCGCACGACTCACTTGAATCAATCTTCGTTGCGCTGGAAACGCGGTTCCAGTCATCAGCCCGTGAAACTTCACATTGAGGAAAATGTAAAAATGCTTCCGTGTTTCATCACAACAGATCCCTTCCATTGATTTTCCTAATTTAGGACTGCAAATACCGGTTTTCGAATTAGACACAAGTCTATTGCTGCTCCTAAAAGCTGTTAACAATGTTAGATATGATTGAGCAAATACGAGTACATCCCAGTCGTTTCCTGGAATTCGGGAAATGAATAAAGAATAATTAGTAGAATTCAGTTAAAATTTTCAGATTCCAGTTCCCATAAAACAAACAAAGAAATCCAGCTTGGGAATATTATTCCTAAAACGAAGGCTGACCAAATTTAAAATTATTTTGGGGCTTTGTTCACTAAGTAAAGTAAATGAGTTGTCTCTGAATGTCCAATATTAGACGACACAAAAGTGTTTCTCCTCCTAGCCTTCAAAATCTAAGCAAAGATTAATAGGTTGTTACAGGTTTCAAGACGAATACAGCGACAAACTTGGCAGATGCTTCAACATTGTAATGAAAACGACAAATATTTTTATCAAAGGATGGATGCAAGGATCGATTTGAATAATTTTTTACTGTTATAAATATTACTGAAACAAATAAATTCTACCCTTTATTTAAATGCGATTTGTGTGCAATACGCTTACGGCAGCTGACATTTTCCACTTTATCTTAGAGAAAACAAACATTCGCTGCATCTTAAGGGCTGGCATCCTTTTATCTTTTTCAAACAGACGATCGGTGTCTGAGCTGACATTATTTTCTACACAAAGTCCCGTCCCTTGTAAGCTCGGCTTGCCAATCACTTTAAGCTGAGCTGCTTGTCATCATCACTGTAGCCTTTTCATAGCGGAAGACACCTCAGCTCCCGTTACTCTAGCCAAAACTATACCAACAACTCGGATGCAGAATTTTTTCTTACGTTCAAGGGTTTGGAAAAATTAGTGGAAGTACGAAGCCCCTTTTAAAGTGTATTTGTTGGAGCTACTGCCTTGGAAGCCACTACGGATTTTTTAGGGTTATTAAGAAGAAAAAATTTCCACTGCTTTAATCGTGAAAAATAACTTATGATTTTAATACGGTACAGACGACATGAAATAAATAAATAACTCTTCGGTTGACCAGAACGCACGTTCACAGCAGTTTTCATTTTGAAGTATTTTGAAGCTATTTTTTAGTATAATTTGTGTGTCTCACTGCACTTTGAGGCAAACGTAATTTCACTGCAAAGTACACAATTTCCCAATCATTCCGTTTGGCTAAACGTAGGGTCTGTTCTTTCCACGCGTCAAATTCAAAGTCGTCCAGTCGTGGTCTCTGACTCATGTGCTTGACTGCTAGAAGTCATAAATCTTGTTCACGGTATTGCCCTTCGCGAGAACTAGAAGAGGCCTTGAGTGTGAATTTCTTGTTTTGTGTTGTCTGTCGCCAGAAAATTACGAGAACAAAATCGAAAACGACAAACAGTCCTGTGGAAAGACACGGACAGAGAAACATATTATTTAATTTGTCGTTCTCGTAAGTGAATTTTAACGGTCGGCGCAATGAGAGTAAGATTTTTGCAGGAATGTATTAATAGAGACTTTGATAAAGAAAGTATATAAATTGCAGTGAAGGAATCACGATAACATTCTATGTACTGCACTTTTTTGCGAGATAATTACAAGCTGCTTTATATGAATGAAAAAAGATTGACAGTTTTGGGAAAAATTAGACAGGTGCAGTTTTAATCGCACAGTCCTTGAGAATATTCGTAAAGTACTTAGTTTCTTCCATCCTAATCATTATTTTAAACAGTGGCAGTACTAGATTATTGTAGACCATGATTCACACTGCTAAAACTCTGGCCTATTCTAGTACGAAGACGTAGGCTTCAGCACTAACTTGATTAAGTACTAAGTACTTATTCATTGACTCAGTGCTTGCAGTTAATTGCCAACTTGATCATAGCATTTGGTAACCTGGGAAAAAATACTCTGATATATGTAATACTTTCTTGGGTACTTGTGGGTTATCAGTCACCACTTTTTTCTTCTGTCACTAAAGGGTAAAAAAATACAGTTTTTGCTTCTGAAATGTTATTTATTTGTCACAAAACAACAACAATCCTTTTATTCTGGAGGGACTGGAGCTAACATAACCTAACCTAACCTTAACATGAAAAGGAAACCATAAATTAAAAGTGGTGACAGATAACCCACAAGTACCCTTTCTTGGTAAAAAAGCATGTGTGAAATTATTCACACTCAATATGCTACTTCTACAGGTATTTGGTATTTACTTAATGCTGAGCGATTGCCAAACAAGACTGTAATCCTAGCACTAGTTTTGATCCAAATAAGCATTAGAATGAAATGCACAGTGAAGATGATGATGTGAATGCTTCTTATTGTAAAATGTTAAATCTTCACTTCCTCCAAACAGCGTTGCTGATTCAGAGGTCAGTAGTTAGCAATGAATGTGATGCTTCAATAAACGAAGGTTTGAAAACGAGTACAAGAGCTGCCAGTATTTTCTATAAAAAAGTTCACATAATATAAACAGACAATTGCTGTCCATGATCCTTTAGTTTCAACGATTCATTTTAGAGCATAAACCAGGATAAGTTTAACCTGACCAGACTATTATTATCTGTGCTATACTACATAGCCTCGTTTTGAACTTAGCAATTCTCTAAAACGCTCTGTATTTTTTGGTACACGACTTTTCATGACTCACTCAGCGGAAAAGAGATAAGAGCTCTGAATTCATGTTGCTCGGTTCATACCGAAGTAGGGCCTGATTTCAGCTATTGCAGCAAGTCTTAGTGGGAACTTGGACTCTCCTGTGATGGCACTCATTTTCTATACTTCTTGAACAATTTGCGTACCTTCTTTCACTAGAATCAGACTTGTAGCTATTGAACAAATTTTTCTGAAGTTGATTGTCGACTCAACTGCGATCATGGCAAAGTTAAATTGCATCTTAATATATTTTTAGGCAGCAACTTCGGACATCAGATTACTGCATCACTGGAGGGCGTTCCCTATCATCGTTTCTAGTAACTTGACTTCACGAAAGTTTCTGGGATCTCCTAATTATTTAATTCCACTGCAATATGGGTTATTAAGGTCATTTTGCAATGGAATACTGAAAGGAGCCGCTGGAACTCTGAATGATTTTCATGAAAGAACAAGTATAACGGGAATGTAATCCCTTAAAATGTTTGCTCATACGTAGTGCACATTAATATCTGCTCAAAATCTATAAAAGAATTAACTTTGCTGAATGGAAATATCGAGTCAAATAAATATTAAGAATGGAATGTATGTAAAGAGCGGAAGTTTGAACTGAACAATCTACGAAATTGGGTTATGAAAAACTTTCAGACTATCAAATGTGATGGAAGTAGTGACAAAACATGATTTGCTTATGATTAAAAGAAAAACCGCAGAATTAGTGTACAAAAATGTACAACGGTCAAAATAAAATACATTTGTTTCAACATACCACGAAAGGATTATACTTTTTTTGAAAGCTTTAGTGTTCTTTCTCTACAAAATTATTTTTCATGCATTTTTTCTTAATGCATTTCAGTACTCATTTAAATTTACATCCATTCGTCCATGGGAGTTACATTTTTCAGTTTTTCAGTTTTTCATTGAATCCTATTATTCTATTTTTATTGAAAGTTTTACAAATTCAAGCCACAAATTGACACGCCACTCTAAAACTTGTACAACGTCTGACAAAACCATTTGCAAGTTACTTACGTCGCTTACATTGAATTATTGTTTTGCTGCAAATCCATGTCTCTTCGAGTGTAAGCATTAATAATGTACTAAATTATAAGTTATTAAAATAAGGAGCTTCGGACTGTTGATGATTTCTTTCTATTTAGAAAAGAAAGCCCACAACCTTAGATTAACAACAAAGCTGATGAACATATTTTGTAAGACATTCACTCTCAATAGATCTGCTTCGCTACTGGAGATTAATAATGCACAATATCAATCAATGGAAACAGTATACAATAGTTTACAATTTGGTACAGGAACTGTAATGAATAGATCATTTGAACTATTTTTAGATTGTCTCCCACATCCTGGTGCTGACATACACTTATTTCTCACATGTAGAACCTCACTCGAATATTTATTTAACAACTATTTTTATTTACTAATTTAATATTCTATGCGTTTGTGATAAAAAAATTTGCAGCACTGACAGATAAACTTACTTCCTTGATTCTCCGTTTCGTGTTGTAAAAATCTGAATTGGTATTTGGTTTAGCGTTGACAAGTTTATTAGAGCTCTCATTCAGAATAATTATTTTCGTTTTGTTGGTAAATAATAATCTTGATTATATCAACGTGGTTTCTAAATGAATGTTATTGAATCTTTCGATGTAATTTAGTGCCTTGATCAACTGACGACTCTGCCAACGATTTTCAAAAAGAATTTAGTTGGATCCTTTCTCGGGTGCCATCATAATTCAGGTACAAAAATTTAAAACCATTTTTGTAGTTGTACATTTTCGTAGACCTAATGTCTCTTTTCGAGCGTGGAAATCAAGGTTTCATTAAAGTGTAAAGATAGGGTTCTATAATCATGAGCTTCAAACATCCACAATGTAAAAGGTTGTCTAGCATATCAGCATTCCTATTTTAATTTTTTTAGGATGTAGTGGAATATATACATAGAGATAGTAATCGTGAGCCAGAATTAACACGCTGCCTCTGATTGCCTGGCCGGTGTAAATCTTCACTTTGTACGCATAGTCACTCGATGGATCTGAAAAAATTACAGAACCTAACCTAAGTGGTCCACATACGTACCACTTCGGAGTCAACGTGTTAAACCTTATTGAGAGCCAGACGTAAAATTAACAGTGCGATAACACAAACATTGGATAAATTCATCATGGCTTTATTGGACGATACATTACTACAGACATTAGTGATGGCTTCTCACGAGGAAGTTAATTTTGGCTTTTTTGTGACCATGTAAAAACCTAAAGCTTCGTTAACGTGCTATCCGTGTTTCGTTTAATCCTCGTACTATCCGTATTAATATTGGTAAACTGAAATAAAAAAAAATGTTGATATCTCCTCTTTCATTACGATTTGCCGAATGAAATATCCATCAGTTTTCAAACGTTACTTGATTAGTAAATGAAATATTATTTGACAGAATTTTATGCATCGGCATAAGGTAAATTTTTTGCTGTGAAATTTTTTATATGTACTACCCAGAGACACTTTTCAACACAGAAGTTCAGCAAAAGGAGAGAGATTGTCTCTAAGACAAAGAAAAAAAGGAAAATTCTTACGAAAAGAGCTAATTAGTCCTTGTCAAAGTTTTTGAGCTCTATCACTTCAGCAATCTGCCAAAAAGTTGCTTTAACAGTTGAGATACTAACAAATGTTCGTGAATCGATTTCCGACCTTCCGAATAAAAACCAAACTTCATCGTTGTTTTTCAACAATCACAATCTGATCTGCAACGTAAAAGACAAATGAGTACAAATTTCATGCCGAATGGCTTCGTAACAAAGAAAACCTGCAAGGTTGAAAAATGATAGTACAGTTACCCTAGAAAGGAAACTTGATATTCGCATAAGATTTGCAATACAAGCACTAGAAAAAGATAGTTTATTTGAGGTAAAAACTTCGTTGGATGGAGTTTTGTCTAGATCTTATGAAAAGAAGCTTTTGTTTGTATTCAATACACGAGGAGTTCTATTTTTCTTGCACTGAATGGGAAAAAGCTCAAACAGAATAATTTTTCGTTTTCTGAAGAAGACTTAAGCAAAACCTTTTGTTCAGCCAGATTTGCATGGAATAGAAAAATTAGGCGGTGGAATTTCACACTAAAAACCCAACACATGTTCTACAACTGCCTTTCACATCATGAATGAAGCAGTGATTATTATTGTGTCTGTGAGTAAAGCCTTTGTGTGCGCTGCTCTGCTTTCATGCGTTTTAATATACTTAAAATCGACGCTTTGTGATGTTCTTTCTTTTGACAACATAAGACGTAAAACTCTTTGATTTTTCTACTATTGTTAAAACTGTTGCAAATATTTTAGCGAGGCCGTTATTCAATTTTCTACGTAAGGGATTAATTTTTACTTCTAAGTCAAAGACTTATTGAGTCTTGAGAGCAAATTACTTTTTTTTCAAACAATGTTGTTTGTATTTGTGGGCTGGTGATTTCCGTCAACTTACAATCTGAGCTCATCATGTGATTCTCAGAGTAAAGAAAGAGGAAAATCAAACATCCAATGCTAGTCAGCTGGTAGTATGTTTTAGTTATAAGTGCAACATTCAGTACATTTTTTCCATGGTATAGCACGAATTAATTTATGTTTAGTATCAGAGTTTATTACAGTTCATTCAACGTTTCTTTGTTTGGTGGATAACAAAGAGAATATCTGTACCAATTGCTAGGCATACTTTCATGACACAATGGTGACAACGCGGTCTTCAGAGACAGTATCGATTTTTCAAGAAAATAATGCAAGCTCAGTCTCTCACAGTATCAGACGGATGAAAGACTGCATCACCGACAGATGAAAGTAAAGCAGCTCTGTTCAGTACTGATATTCCACAAGTCCATTGATGTTAAGGAAGTTGGTTGTCAAGCTGCTTAGATGTGCGAAAAGGAAGGAGGTCCAAAAAAAATTAGCATTTTGTTGGAAAAATTTCAACGCGTTGAAGCGTAGTGAGTCTTCCTGAAAATGAAAAGCGTAAATATTTCTTTAGGTATGCAAAAAGTGTTTGAAACTTTACTTCACCGAACTAAAGTTTCCTTTGAGGCGAGTAACTTGAAAAGTGCAAAAAATGTGTCAAAACGTAAACGGAATGATAATGTGCAAGGAAATAAATGCATTTATTCCTTTATGCCTCATTAAACTGGTGTGAAAGTGGTCACAGGTAGACTTTGATACTCTATGCTTTCCTACCTTCGCTAAAAAGTCTTAATAAATGCTTATCAGCACTTCAAAAGATAAATTACATGATGATTTTGCGTTGTTGTAGACTTCCTTCCCGTGTTTTTCTAATAAAAAAGTTTTACAAAGTTTTACCCTAAAATATTCAGAACATATCGTTGTATGCGAATACCGATTAAAACTAAGCAAAATTGTTTTAAAATTTTAAATTTGTTAACAAAGTAAAATAAGAACCAACAGAAATCATTAGGTAAGATGAATTTAACACGTTGAGTGCGATTGTCTAGCCGGTGCAAATCTTTACTTTGTACACACAGTCACTAGAAAGCTTTGAAAAAATTACAGAACCTAACCTGAGTGACCCACCGGTGGGTCGTATCGCACTTAACGTGTTAATAGAATGAAGACTGAAACATAAGACCGACAAAACTGCAACAGTTGGGAAAGTAGACCTTCATCTCTGCTTCTGTTTTACTTCAGATGAAAAATGATAATTTCTTGCTGGTAACCATGCAAATATTACATAGGTGTTAGTTTTTCAGTCCTAAACAAACGCAAGTGAAGTGAATTCTTATGTTCTTATGGTGATTCGAAATTGTAGTGCTGATTGTAGAATATAAAACCAATATGAATTGAATACATAGCCATCTTGTCAATTAGAACTGAAATCTGTAATGAAATGAAAATATTTTTTTTAGAAACAGACGGAATTTTCTCTTTGATTTACTTTGAGGCCAATAGCAATTATTATTATTATAAAGAGTTTGACATATTTATTATATTTCTTTAATCAGGTACGAGAACATTTCAAAACAAGCTTGTGAAGTTTAGAAGTCTTTTGCAGAATACACAGAATATTCATTACGAAGATTTCATAAGAACGATTCGTTATTCTAAACGTGAATAATGGAGTAAAATAGGCAGCCAAGGAATCGGGAGGAAATCGTAAGCTTCCAGACCTCAGAATTCTACAAAAACTTCAGCAATTTATTTTGCTGCCAGCGGAACTCCACGAAGGTTAAATCTTGTAGATGAGAACTCACACCAGTAAAAAATCTTCTACAAAAGTTAATACGCTGGTGTGCAGGGTAGCTGCCAGCGAAGAAGTGCATGCAAGACTTCGCAGAAAGTTGAAGTGAAGCGAAATTTTGATTCGAAAGCATAGGAGAACCAACACCATACCTCACTCAGTTCTTATTTGCTTAATATTGAAGAAGTTGCGATAGAAAAATGCAACTTGCCTTGACCTTTTTCTCAAATTGCGAATTAATTTTTCCTACATGTTCGTGAAAAAAACGAAATAGTGAACATAGAAGACGTTAAGTGACATTGAATATTTGAGAAGGTGTTTATTAGTCGAAGCAGGCGTCTCGGAGTAAAAAGCAACAGACATGCCAAACTAGGCCATTTTATTTTCCAACCTGTTTTTAATTACCACACGAAGTGACTAAAGAATACATAGTTTTTTGCATTTAATGTAATTATTACCCCTGAATATTTTGTGAATCATTATTTCCAAGAACAACTGTGCCACTTTTAGTATATATTTTATGAATCAGTTAAATGACTTTTTTTTATCTGAATTATGAATTATATTAAAACATTAAAGACATTACGAAAATACTCATCAAATACCTGCCACTTAGTTTTCAAAACTTATCCTCTAGAAGTGCAAGAACTGATTGCAAATTCTAAGAAGAATACATAAAAACATAGTTTTGTTTCAAATAATGTTTTTCGACCTTTCGGAAATTACGCTTCAACTCATAAGCTCAGTAGCTAAGAGTTTGGACTCTGGCATCGTAAGGAATAGATGGAGAATGTACTCCCAGCGAACAAATCGTCTCCTTCAGTGAGGGTAGAAGATGTCTTCACCTAAACAACAGAATTGGAAGATGTCTGTTTGCCTCGGAGTCATTTGCTAACGAAGTGTCTATTATTGCCCCTCTGTACATATAGTCAACTATTAATGGATATTTCTTCAATATTGCGCCGAGTTTTATACTGTTTATTGAATTAATCCTAATCATGTTGTAGAGTATTTTGAATGAAGTTCATGTGCTCGAAGAAAATTGTTTCTGCACTTATACTCATTTTTCTTCACCCTAGGAGGGGTTTAAATTGTTTAATTATGCAGACTTAAAATAACTTAGAAAGGAATTTGGCTTTCTGGTAATTGAAATAAACCAATTATTTATAGAACTTCAGCATGTCATTATGCAAATTTTAGATAATTCATGCCGCCATTGGCAACATGGAAAGACCGATCGCATTCGTTTCTCCTAAGATCCAGGTAGTCTTTTTACTGGCACACGCTGTTATGAGCTCATAACCAAGTTGAACACGCTTCTGCCAAGCTGATCTAGCTTATCTCACATGGTAAACACAAATCAATATTATAGTCACTTTGATGAAGCTAGGAACTGGAGCCCATATATCTACAATTCTCGGTAGGTCTTAGTGCATGCAACATTTGCATACGTATGTATAATAAGAGTAGCAAAAAATTACAGACATATTATTTACTAATACAATACCTGTAGTTTATAACACGTGGCATGTTCAGACATAGCATTTGATTTGAAACAGTGACAACATCGGCAAGTTAATTATTTCCTTCTAAAACAAGTTAGTTACATCTCATTGAAAACTAAACTTATTTTACCTGAGTAATCAGCATGTAGTGGATGGTTGGCACACGTTCAAACGGCAAGATTATTTAAAGTTCAGCGGCTGAACTTGCCATACAACAAGGCTGTGGTGCGTCATTTTTGCTTTCAGACGAGCTCTGTTATGAAATCCAGACGTGGCCCGGAATATTTTTCATGGGGTTTACTGCTGTAATATCGGCGACGAATCTTAGTCAGAAACTTGAGGAGGACAAATTTTGACCAAAATTTTAGAGTAATTTGAAATACTTTTGCATATTTTACGCGAGCAGTATTATTAATTCAAACTTTTCTGACCCTCTCGTTTTTGTCCCACAAGCTTCTCGACGCATTATTTAGATCAAAGCAAATGAGCCTCCATAACATAGATGCGCTGAAAAAGTGAGCTAAGAGTTGCTTCATAGCAACTCAATATGCCATGTTTTTGGTTTACACAAAGATTAAGAGGAGATGTGTTCAAAAAATTTTTCGTTGACGTTTAACGGGATACGGAGGCCATCATAATGAATTGTATACGGGAACACACCTTGATGAGTTGTGTATAACAATATCTTAAATGAGGATAAAATAATATCTATTATCGAATTTTTTAGCCATGGTCATACGTCGATCGATTTACAAAGAAAGTTGAAACCCATTTTGAGAGAGGGTGTTATCAAAACTGTTTAAAAATATTTCTCAATAATGTTCATAAACTTTTTATTTTTTCGAGGAAGATGTCTTTGAGAAATTGAGAGAAAGCTTGAGAATACGAGCATTAGTATCCTAGGGGCTTAAACATGAAAAAAAAACACATGAGTTCAAATTTTAAATTATTCGATGCAAGTCATTGGTAAAATAACAATATTAAAAAAAGTTCCACTAGTTGTTGTTACATCCTCATTTAGTCTGAGAAATTTTGCAGGTGAACACTTGAATGTTCTAAGTCAGGTAGAAGAATGAAAATGCGTGCGTGGACATTCGTATGGTGATTGTACTCGTTGTATCAAGCGTCTTGTGTCTGGATTGATTCAGCCGAGAAACCATACCTGAATCGAAATTCCTTTATTTCCTGAGCATCGAACTGAGTACATTTTCCTGTAGTCATGAAAAAATTAGTCAAACTAACCAGAGTTTACTTTATAAACAGTTCTAGCTGAATAATATATAACTAATAGTATTTTAATGCAGCTAAACTCTTTCATGAGCTGCTAACCTGAGTTTTCAATGGGAAATACAATTGAAGCTCATATCCTGGTTCAAACTATTTCTGGTACAGAGACACGACTCACTTAAGTATTTTCATTCAACAATGAAATGCAGACGCCTAGCCACTGTCTGCAGTTTGAGTACAGCTGGATTTCTGAGTCTAAATTTTAGTTGTCAATCAGAGGGGGTGTACAAATCTCATTTGCATCTAACCTAACCGAACTCAATCACTAATATTTAACTTCATTAGAACGAGTAGAATACTTTTTTGAACAAAATTTTACATATTATCAGTAATTAACACCAAAATTCCGGGGTAGAACCATCATGGTTGATTTTTCGTATTTTAGCGGGTGGCATACTAAAAATTATTGCTTGTTTTAAAATTTTGGCTGCAAGTTATGCTTTGATTGTAGGATTTTTTCTTTCTCTGCTGTGAGTTTTGAGCAAAATCAACACCACTCTCGTTTCCTCTGTTCTCAGTTTTTCGTATCCTCTATCCGTTCTATTTAAAAAAATCTGGAATTCAGTACCCAAAAACTTCTTGCCTTGATTTGGGTAAGAAGTAAGGCTCATAACTTTTATTCCTAATATAAACTTGATTATATTTCTCTCTAAAAACCGTCTTGGCTTGTACTACAAAAGGTACTCTGAGAATTTTACTGCAGACGCCCTTTTTTTCCTTTTCTTATATCACTCGCTGTGAGGTATGGGAGAAGCATGCTGCTCATTAACATATCTCTGTAGAAAAAGAATTCACAACTGCTTCTGTTTCCCCTATTTTGCTGAGAAATGTTTCGTGGGAGAATTTAGAGTTCAGGTAAAAATTCCCTTTATCAGCATTTCAATATTATTCTCCTTATCACCACAGAGCATGAAGCCAAAAATGAGTTTTTGCTGCTTGTGCGATTTCGCCTCCGTTAATTTTGATTGTAATATAAATAAGTCCATTTTGAGTCAACATCGTTGCAGTAAGAAACGAAATTTACGGAAGCTTGCATACATGAGCATGCATTGATCTCGTCAACAACCAGTAACTTTAATTCTTTTGTTTCTGAAGCTCGCAATGCTTTTGAATAATTATTTTAGTCAAAAACATAGCATCGTAAATGTTAGATAAGTAGGTGTGGTTCCTTTGAAATTATTAATTTTTAGTGAGTATATGTTTCATTAATGAATGGTGAAAACCTTATAATTATTTACAACTAAATCATAATCTGGGAATAACTTTAAAATATGAACAACTACTCTGGCACAAATTATCACCTCTATAAAAGTTACTGAATCAATTGTTCTTAAAACTGTAGACTAACATTTTAATGTAAAGTGTATATGTATTCAGTATTTTTCAAGAAAAGATACTGAAATATTTGTTTTAAAATCCGTAGATTAATATTCAGAGTTTGGTGTGTCAGAAGTCTAAGATGCGCCAATGAAAAACACATTTAAATACTGGTTCTTAAAACTGTATACTAATTTAACGAGAGAAAAATTTGGTCGAAATTTCAGCAAACTTTAAGATTTCTTCGTGTATCACAAGAACCTCAGAAACACTGCTAAGTTGATGCAACAAATAGGGTAGTTATGTGAAGTTCAACAGTTATGCATATATTGTATTTTTTCAGCAGAGAGAACCCGACAGTATTGCTGTGGTAGTTATAAATAAAGTTCATTTTCTTCTTCAGAGTACATTTTATGAAATTTGACCAAATTTCCACTATAATGTGTTAGTAAAACATTTATCGCGAGGTCACTCCTACGTGGAGTTTGTCTTTCGATTCAGAGTCTTCAAAGTTGATCATAATTTAACCAGTGCTAGTGTAGATAAAATGCTCTATGAAAGACATTTTGACCATAAAAAACATTGAATTCATTAAATATTCTTGTCCCACGCACAAGACTTTCGAACTCTAAGGAATGACAGTGAGGTTGTCGTTTTTTAAACCTCTAGTGCGAGAGACCCCAAACTACCTCGGTTTCACGACCTTCGCTTGAACATAACTACATCGTAACTGTTCACGGCCATTCAAGTCAGACTCGTAACTGTTGTTGTCGGCTTTCAGCTTAGAAAGTGGAATACTTTGTGTTTTTTAGTGTTAAATGTTCACAAGAAGTAGTGAAATGGGATGACTTCTGTTGGAGTACAAGCTATGATTTTTCTAGACATCTTGCAGCGTGCCTTGCATTGACGGGGAGCTAATTTTTAAATTAAATTATGTCAAATAAATAACCACAGAAAAAATTTGCTAGAGATGTACACGAAATTTTTTTTGAGGAATTTGAAATATTGTTTTTGAATACAAAAATGAGAAGACTAGAAATATGCATTTGAATGATGTAAAATATTTTGAATGTCTCTATTATTATGTTGTGCAAGTTACAAATTGTTTTAGTACTCACAAAATAATAATAATGACTCATTTGGATAAAATGTAATGAAATTACATATGGCAATGAAGGCAAACAGGATATGACAGAGGCACACAGGACAATATGGAAATGAAGGCAAACAGGAATGAGCGTGATGATGAATTTTTAGAATTCGGTGCCTGAAAAGCTTTTCTTGCTTCAAAGTCACTTGAACCACGCACTACGCATTATGTGTGCAGCGAGTGTACTGTGTAACATATCCTGAATCACATTCATGCGTGAAAATGAAAAGTCTATTCCTCGACTTACGCTTCAAATATCCCCACTCTTGTTTAATTAGGTTCTCAAAACTTTTCAGTTTTTTAAATGCATCGGTCGAATTGGAACCCTTTAGCAGGGATAAAATCTCAGCTGCAGACTTTATCATTCATGGGCGTCATTCACAAAACTCGTATATTTTGACAAGCAAGTGACTTAGGATTATTAGAACTGATCTAGGACTGAGAAAAATATTGTCCAAACATACGTGCGTTAAATTGCTAGTTAACTATGAAAGTCTTCAGAAATATGAGAATTCAATGAGGTTTTATCCCGCGTGAATCTCATGTGAAAAAGTTAACTTCCAAGCGATTTTATCTCACCAGTATTTCACTGGTGAGATAGAATCTTTGATCTATGGGGAAATTTCCAGTAAAATTTTAGAATATCGAATACAGGTTTAAATTAGGTGACTAAGGATTGATATTATTTAACTGTATTTTGATAGTTTAATTTGTATATTCAAATAATGACATTCATACGTGTGAATAATTAATCAATGTATAACATTAGCAAATAATTGTTTAGACCATTATATAGACAATAGTACATTTATCTACTGCAATTTAATAATGCTTCAAAATCTTCTATATCCTGTGGTCAATACATGTAAACGCTGTATTGTGATTGTAATTGACCTGCTGTGTGTTGATTACTGCTCTGAGAATTGCATGTGTCGGGCATTTATGACATATTTTTGCTCAGTGGTTTAGAATACAGAACAAGCGTGGAAAATTCCGAAGCTTGCATGGCACAGCTCATTCATTATACATTGTTCAGGAAACAACAGTGTATCAGAAACTGTGGGTGTTTGGTATGCATTAAGCTAATTTTTCATAAAGGACTCATTACTGCGTAACCCGGAGAGAATATTTGCTAGGAAATTAGTTCTGTTGACAAGCTGGCTGCAATGTGGAGCCCAGTGCTCGAGTCTGCAATGAAGAGCCCTGATAGAGTGTCTGCATATTCATAACTAGAAACAGATAATTATTCAAGGAGGCTACACATGCAGGAGTAGGGGAGAAAGTTCATTGGTATGTAGATAACGAAAAATGGCTCATACTATATTGGCAATTGGAGATATTGATTCGAATGAGTGCATTTTAACTCATTACAAACGTACTATCTTATTGAAGATACTGTAGAATATTTATTTCAAAATAAAGGAATCTTTCAATAATGTTGTGTTTCAGAAAATTGTATTTCATAATTGTATTTTGTATCAGTTGCTATAAAATTTGACATTTGAGAATTTTGGGAAGGGGTTAGCAGAAATACAATGCAGACTTGTCTTCCAATAGCTGCTGTTTCTCTTAAGTGGCTTTTACATTCATTGGCGTGAGGGAAAACAATCCCAGAAAATTATACTTTCAGACATATTTATTGAATTTGTTTATGAAAAAGTAGTGAAATTATGACAAAATTGTTACACAGGCTCTGAAATTGCCACTGACTTTATTGTTATCGTGCATACCGTACCAATTAAGAATGGTTGAAGACGATACTATTGCGTGCTCCGATATCGTACAGGCATTGCTTAGGGCTGGACGTTTGCCACAGAAAGAGCCTGAAATAAAAGGGGCAGTGATGCGTATTTTGCTTCCATTCTGTGCAGTCGTCAGGCAACGCGTTTTTCCAATGGAAAGATGAATGGTACCATCAAAAGTCTTTTGTATGCTTGAGGGAAATCGGCCAATTACTTAGACCTAAAGGACCGCTTTTATCATTCACGAGTACTTGATGAACAAGCGGCTGACGTATGTAAAGTTCTGGAGACGTTTACTTTGCATTGCTGTGAAACATAGTGCTGCAATTATACCAAAACTATTATTGCCCTAAAATTCTAAAGACGAAATGGCATACTAAATGGCTATCGATAACTTGGTTAGTCTTTCAAAAATTTGTTGGTGAAGGAAAACGTACTTTTTATCATTATAATTTCTGTAACTTTTATACAAATTAAATTGAATCAAATTTCATTAAATTAAATCAATTGAACTTTTCGAAAATTAAACGAATTATTTCAACTGAAGAATTACATTAGTCTCTCGAAATACTGAACGAAGAACTGAAATGATTCATCTAGATGGCTATGCTATTTTAGTGGATGTATTAAGTACTATATCTGCAGTAGACCTGATTTTGCAGGTCTTTCGGATTACGGATGCTGATTCTTTCATCACGGATTACGTGATGCTGTCCGACTGCTAATATTTTGAGATGATATTGGGTCAGTGGTTCTCACAATTAAGTGGAGAGTAATTCAAAGGAAAGTTAATTGGACCAGGGAAGAGGTATTACCTTCGCCTAAGGGAAGGAGAAGGTAATAATAAAAATGTATGAAGAGCTAGCTGGGGAACAAGAAATCGTTTTGTCGTGGAAGACTTTGTCGTGGAAGAAAAATTTTCTAATGTAAATGAATATGCTTAGATATTTCACAACCATTCAGATTTCCATAAATGCAACTGATGTAAACTGGTAACATAGTACTGTGAAAGTTGATAGATAGTCAATTTTAATATACACAACTTTAATAAGGGTTGAAACGTTTACTAGTGAATAAAATGTTTCGACTTAATATGAACGAGCTAATTATTTTGTGGCTTCATACATCAAATAAATTTCTTAACAAATTGTAAGTGTTTACGTAATATTGGCGCATCTTGTCAGTGCAGAAAATTACTCACGGGAGAAGGGTAAACAATTTACATTCAAGAATAATAGCAGAATGGGTGCCTGAAATAAAATGGGACTGATAAATTAAAAGACAATTAAAAGTGATTTCATGCCATAACTCAAAATGGGCTTTATGTTTGATTACTCAATTCTGTTTTTTGGACTACAGCGAGGGACACGAAAGGCAATAACGAATGTTATTGAGAATATATTTCCAAATGCTGGTGTTACTGGTGATGACATCTAGAATATTAAATAGTTTCCAGATGGATAATCTGCTATGATTCGAAGGAAGACTCCAGTGCAATATTGCGATGCCAAATTGAAAGGACTTTTGAAACTGTTTGAGTGCAAGATCAAAGTTAGAACGATTAAAGGTAAAATCATTTTAGAGTTACCAGACACAAATTTCAACTTTCAAACGAGGGAATGTAATTTTGAATGCCGTTGTTTTCTTGCGTGTGAACATCTGTCACAAAATAAATAATGTACTGCCTTATGTAGAACTTTTAAATCAAAAAACTTCAATTACTGGACTGCAGACTGGTTGCACACGGTATGGTATTTTGCTATATTTTGAAACCTCAGTTTTGTGTTCCTCCATATTATTGAATTCAGAATACGGTCGGCCATAAGTTTTCATTTTAAGTTCCCGTGCATTGTTGTTCTCAGACGGATATATGTCGCCGACACTAATCAGCACGAAAATAATTTGTGAAGAAGACTAGCTCCATCATATTTACCGTCTCTGCATTGCAATGTGCGCACTGCATTCGTTAGGCCGACTGCACCCTTTTTCCGAATCAACTACTTTCTTGGCTCTAAGTTTCTGGAAAGTTCCTTTCCTCGCGCAAAGTTTATTGGCCCAAAAAGGGCGTCGCTTAGATATTTTACTTCTGGTCAGAATATGCCGGACTAAAAAACTGATGAAGAAATATTTTCGGTGAATGAAGAACAATTCTTCGACATGAAGCAAAACTTCAGCAGTGAAGGATTGGCGATGACACTTACAATCATAATGTATACGGTTCGACACAAATACACCCATACAACATGACCGGCTGGTGTTTGTATTGCACGGTATTTCTTTTGAACTACTTGACGGGACGTACTATCACAGCCCTAAGTAATCACATAAATAGGTTGCATACTGATTTCATACCGTATTGTAAACTGCAAGCTGGTTGCACACTGTATAGTGGCTACAGACAAGTCCAAATGGTACTAACAGTGAAACTGAGTTGGGCTAAGATTAATAGCGATATCTATCTTTGAACTGGATGCACCATGCTGCGAACAAATAAACTAGATTTGACAGCATAAGTGACGAGAAAGTCGTTGGAGAAAGTGGTACAACTTTGTGATTAACTACTGGCCACAAGCCAGTAGAAGTCACTTTCAAGAAATTTACAAGGCCACAAGAAATTTATACTCAATTATGTCACCGTTTTTGACAGGAAAAAAATACAAATGAAACATCAGAAAGAGTAATTTGAAACCCGGTAAAAATTATTTTGAAAAAATATAATCCTCATACGAGAATGAGAAAACGACCTGACCGATTTATTGCACATCTTAAGCACATTCATTGCTGTAGTTAGTGTTATCAACAATGACAATTTGTTTTTCTCTATTATAGACAACTACGAAGCATTAGTTTATCCATGAAGTACATGCCACTATACAGGTTGGATATTCATATAAAACAACATGATTTTTTATATTTGATTTTGAAAGTGACTTCCTCAAAAATCACCCAAGTACGCAGCCCCAGTCATCACTTCAAACCAAATTCCCCATTTACTGAGCAAAAGTCATCGTTCATAATTTTCCCATTAGGGCAGTTCCAGATCATACAGCACGTCCAAAGAGACGTGACAGCTCCGTGTCCTCAGTGCCTGGAATCCAAATTTTGTGGCAGATTGATCTCATGTAGGACGGATCATCAAAAGTCTCCATATTCTCCAAACTTGCCTCCCCTAAGTTTTTCTTTTAGGGCACAGGCCATGGCACGCATCGTCAGGTGTCAATTAAGAGCTCTGTTAGAGTTCAGACGTATTGTGGAGGATTTGTAATCATCCTAAATGAGGAGGATGTCAAAAAGATGACAAGCTACACCAAGAAAAAAGCAGAGCTGTGTACAAATAAGCTTGAAGAATATCTTGAACAATCATCACGAATGTGCACCTTATGGCGTATCACTGGTTTCTTGTTTCGTTGAAAGATGGTGACTAAATACATTTTATGAATTATTGTTTTAATAACACTACCTGTAGATTATTCAATAGCATGTAGTATCTAGTAGTTTTCAGGGTCGAGCTAAGGAACCATCCGCTCACCACCGAAAATGACGTTTTTATGTCCCCAATTTTATTCGTCAATTTGATAAATTGTTTTTCAGGAAGGGAAGGGTTTAGAAGCAGTCCCTCGCTATCTACAGATCATTTTAATAAAAAAAGAACACTAGCGTGAAATTTCTGCAAAATTCATAATAGGAAACTATAATTGGCTGCCCTGCGCCATTGCTATTCCATACTGGAAGTAACAGCCATAAATCAAATTGCTTGCGTCATGTTGCACCGAATTCTACACCGTGCTCCATTCAGGTATTCTATCGAACACTCGAGATGCTCAAACCAAAGGCAGTCCTTGTTTTGCAGATTCTGAAAAGCAGAAAGAGCCTGTACTGAAAAGAATGAGAATGTCGTAAACTTCTTAATTCGACCAGTCATCGCCACTAAAAATTGTATCATTTGAAATCGAAAACATTTTAATTCTGTTATGAATAGGTAGTTCATGTGATTAAACAATTTAAATCTTGCACCTACCCTACATCATTCCTGAGACTACGTCTGCCTTATGTGCACTAAATAAAAATTTATCTAAATATGCACAATAACGAAGCATTCACTTATACAAATGAATGTAATATGAGCGGTTCCTGTACTTTGAATTAATTAAAAACACGTTCTTCTTACTTGAATTTCAACTTCTGAATAAACAAACTATGTATGTTTTTTCTAAGCTCTGGTCGAACTGACAGTCAGTTATTTGTTAGGCAACAGTAGATGAATTCTGTAAGAAATTTTTTATCAGTTTCATTACTAATGCAATATTAATACAAATTCACCTCGAAATAACTTTATCCATGTACTCTAGTTCAATGATCTTGAACTTATCAAAGTAAAATGAGGAAATATTCACACTGCTCATATCTACATTTGAATTTTGATTCCATGTATCGATTATTTTTTATATAATTTTAGTTCTGGTAGTCAAAGTGCCACTGATTGGCAGAACTGCAAGAACAACTGGGCTTACAATAACAAAAAAAAATCATAGAGATATATTTATGCAGGAAATCGTACGTGTATGTTGTAAAACGTATGCCTCAAGCAAATAAAAACACACGAAAAAAATGCCCCCTACCAAGTCATTTTGGGAAAGCTACAAACAAGCCAAGGCCAAAGACTTGAAAACAAAGTCAAGCGCTGAAATTGGATTTAGCGCTAATCTTCAATGAAGTACTGAAAGGACAATGTAGCAAATAGAGACCGCTTTACTTGAATGACTTTCGGTACTCTTTGCCTATTGAATCGTTTACTTAAGTTTCGCTCCTGTGCTGCAAGCAACTTACTTCTTTTGACTCACTGTATTCTAGTTAAAAGGTAAAACATAAAAAAACCATTGTTTAGTATGTTCAATCCCTCTTTGAGTAATATAATGAGATAATATCAACCTAAACCGAGGCCATTTAAATCGATATTTTCATTCTTTTTTAATGAAAGCTTCTGCATTGAAATTTTAGCCAGAAACGATAAATTCAAGTGGTATGCTGTGCATATAATAAACACTTGGAATATTTTATGCATACAATGAAGCTGCTTTGAACACTTAATTTTTTGCAGTGTATGTGAGTACGAATAGCATTTTTCATATGTAAAAATAAAGGAATTTTCACGCAGGAGGAAAGTGTATGAACATTGAAAAAATCCAGTCAATGAGCGTACTCTTTACAACGGTGTGTTAAGAGTTTAATCTATATATATATATATATATATATATATATATATATATATATATATATATATATATATATATATATATATATAGGGTCTCTTACAGGAAGTCTGGTACAGAACTGCAGCAGTGCTTCAGAATGGAGTTTCCGCCAGTACAGACAGCGCCAGGCTAGTGCTGTATTTCCATTTTCATGCACATCTTTGGTGCACTTAATTACGATTGTAACCTAATATTCTGCTTAGAAGTTACCTCATGCAACCGATATTTTCGAATAGATTAATGTAATTTCAGCAGCAGTAATAACAACAATAATATCAATAACAGAAAAATTAAAGTAAGAATGGAAACTGGCAAAGGTACTTTACCACACAGCTGTTATTATTCATACATTTACTCATGAAGTCACGTTGGAAAACGTAGAGATCTACACTGGAGCGTCCCTGTATGAATTTACTATTTTAACTCCGGTCATGTTCACCACTTTCCAATTCTTTCATAAGGACTCCTCTGCCTATTGCAAAGTCTCCTTAGAAGCAGAGGATACGAAAGTAAATGCAGACAGAATACAAGGACTGAAGCCTCCATGGCTGTTGAAAGTCAATGAGTTTTACTTTTTTCGGTAGTTCTGACACAGAACGAATATCATCGAATCAGCATCGTTCATGAACACAGAAAACAGATCCAAATTTTGATTGTCATTTGGAATTGATAACTTGCTTTTGTTTTTCAATTGATAACTGTCTGTATGAACTCTTTTACTTTTCTCATAATCAGTGAGGTACATATTAGGAATAAATTATGATGTAGGTTGTAAATTTAACATCAAGTGCGTTCAGAATAATCTTAATCCATAAAGCTGGCGTTTAGCATGTTTACGATCAGCAAGGAAATGGTGTCATCCTCTTTGTGCTTGTATTTACTTAGTTATTTTGTCATGCTCACAGCGCATCATTGTGCGTAGTTGTACAAATAAATCAAGAGAATCTCCATAAAGTCATTATTGAATCGGGAACAACCTTGATGACAGGTATTACTTCTGAGAGAGTTCTGGTGCTTCACCTAAAGCATTCCAATGTAAATGCACGGGCATTCAATTCAAGTTATGAGTATGGGACCTGCATTTTTCTTCAAGTGAAGCAATCACATAATAAAATTATAGTTCTTATATAATATTCTAAACATATTAGTTTCTATCCTATGTTTCAAATTTAAAAATTCTCGTATTTTATATCGTCAAGGTCATAAATATTATTTTTCACGATTTATGTTCGCATCTGAAGCTCACCGTTAAAGTACAGCATGATATAATGCTCTTACGCTAGTTTATATTCACTAACATTTTGTAAAAATTTAAGACCAACTCAGAGGCTTTCGATATTCAAAATTGATATTTTAAACACTTTTAACGTCTGAAAGCACTACTGCTGCAACATCGTAGAATTGTTAAAGCTGTTAGTACGACCCCAAAAAAGCGATTTTTTTGAAAAATTTGTAATGAAATAGCTGGCGTATATTTTCAATGGCACCTCATTTATATTCTGAATTAAACAACTGTTCTGCAACAAGAAAAAAAGCACGACCAAACATTTCTATATTAATTATCGTACCCAAAACAGGACCATTAGAGAATGCGGGGCCACTCACCACTGCAATAAATTTTAGAACAGTTCACTCAATGGCTATCGATGAGGTCCCGATGGATCCTTTACGAAGCCACAGCATTAATAATTTAGTTAAAGAGGCGTTGAGTTCGGCAAAGTGCATTCCTGTCTCGATGACAGGAACAGATCCATTTTTGATTTCGCAATTTAGCAAAAGGATAATCTGCTCCAAAGTGGTGAAATAGGAGGCGTTAAAATGAAACTACTTGAGATCGAGAAGAGAGTTCACATTTTTATAAATGTTTGTGTTACTGGAGAATGAAGGAAACTCTAGTGAAAGAGTGAGTTATCTTTGTCTGTCTCTCCATTGCATCGTAGTTCCAACCAGGATTGAAT
>VCRD01000124.1:124589-194286 GCA_006783055.1 Trinorchestia longiramus | reverse complement strand
CTCTTTGCGTATTGAATCGTTTACTTAAGTTTCGTTCCTGTGCTGCAAGCAACTTACTTTTTTTGACTCACTGTATTCTAGTTAAAAGGTAAAACATAAAAAACTATTGTTTAGTAAGTTCAATCCCTCTTTGAGTAATATAATGAGATAATATCAATCTAAACCGAGAGCCATTTAAATCGATATTTTCATTGTTTTTTTAATGAAAGCTTCTGCATTGAAATTTTAGCCAGAAACGATAAATGCAAGTGGTATGCTGTGCACATAATAAACACTTGGAATATTTCATGCATACAATGAGGCTGCTTTGAACACTTAATTTTTTGCAGTGTGTGTGAGTACGAATAGCATTTTTCATATGTAAAAATAAAGGAATTTTCACGCAGGAGGAAAGTGTATGAACATTGAAAAAATCCAGTCAATGAGTATACATTTTATGAATTATTGTTTTAGCAGTGCTTCAGAATGGAGTTTCCGCCAGTACAGACAGCGCCAGGCTAGTGCTGTATTTCCATTTTCATGCACATCTTTGGTGCACTTAATTACGATTGTAACCTAATATTCTGCTTAGAAGTTGCCTCATGCAACCGATATTTTCGAAAAGATTAATGTAATTTAAGCAGCAGTAATAACAACAATAATGTCAATAACAGAAAAATTAAAGTAAGAATGGAAACTGGCAAAGGTACTTTACCACACAGCTGTTATTATTCATATATTTACTCATGTAGTTACGTTGGAAAACGTAGAGATCTACACTGGAGCGTCACTGCATGAATTAACTTGTTTAACTCTGGTCATGTTCACCACTTTCCAATTCTTTCATAAGGACTCCTCTGCCTCTCGCAAAGTCTCCTTAGAAGCAGAGGATACGGAAGTAAATGCAGACAGAATACAAGGATTGAAGCCTCCATGGCTGTTGAAAGTCAATGAGTTTTACTTTTTTCGGTAGTTCTGACACAGAATGAATATCATCGAATCAGCATCGTTCATGAACACAGAAAACAGATCCTAATTTTAATTGTCATTTGGAATTGATAACTTGCTTTTGCTTTTCAATTGATAACTGCCTGTATGAACTCTCTTACTTTTCTCATAATCAGTGAGGTACATACATATTAGGAATAAATTATGATGTAGGTTGTAAATTTAACATCGAGTGCGTTCAGAATAATCTTAATCCATAAAGCTGGCGTTTAGCATGTTTACGATCAGCAAGGAAATGGTGTCATCCTCTTTGTGCTGGTATTTACTTAGTTATTTTGTCATGCTCGCAGCGCATCATTGTGCGTAGTTGTACAAATAAATCAAGAGAATCTCCATAAAGTCATTATTGAATCGGGAACAACCTTGTTGACAGGTATTATTTCTGAGAGAGTTCTGGTGCTTCACCCAAAGCATTCCAATGTAAATGCACGGGCCAATTCAAGTTATGAGTATGGGACCTGCATTTTTCTTCAAGTGAAGCAATCACATAATAAAATTATAGTTCTTATATAATATTCGAAACATATTAGTTTCTATCCTATGTTTCAAATTTAAAAATTTTCGTATTTTATATCATCAAGGTCATAAATATTGTTTTTTCACGATTTATGTTCGTATCCGAAGCTCACCGTTAAAGTACAGCATAATATAATGCTTTTACGCTAGTTTATATTCACTAACATTTTGTAAAAAATTCAAGACCAACTCAGAGGCTTTCGATATTCAAAATTGATATTTAAACACTTTTAACGTCTGAAAGCACTACTGCTGCAACATCGTAGAATTGTTAAAGCTGTTAGTACGACCCCAAAAAAGCGATTTTTTTGAAAAAATTGTAATGAAATAGCTGCCGTATATTTTCAATGGCACCTCATTTATATTCTGAATTAAACAACTGTTCTGCAACAAGAAAAAAAGCTCGACCAAACATTTCTATATTAATTATCGTACTCATAACAGGTCCATTAGAGAATGCGGGGCCACTCACCACAGTGCAATAAATTTTAGAACAGTTCACTCAATGGCTATCGATGAGGTCCCGATGGATCCTTTACGAAGCCACAGCATTAATAATTTAGTTAAAGAGGCGTTGAGTTCGGCAAAGTGCATTCCTGTCTCGATGACAGGAACAGATCCATTTTTGATTTCGCAATTTAGAAAAATGATAATCTGCTCCAAATTGGTGAAATAGGAGGCGTTAAAATGAAACTACTTGAGATCGAGAAGAGAGTTCACATTTTTATAAATGTCTGTGTTACTGGAAAAAGAAGGAAACTTTAGTGAAGGAGTGAGTTATCTTTGTCTGTCTCTCCATTGCGTCGCAGATCCAACCAGGATTGAATTCTATGTACAAAAGTTCTTCCCAAGGTACTGAGAACCCCTGAGATTTCAACGTCATCATCGAAAATTTAGTAAATTTGTTTTGCATACCACAACTAATACCGGACTATAATATCATCACTCGCGAGCCTCACATCACATATAGAAAAAATATTTTAAAAATGGCATTTAGTAGTAATTATAGCCAAACAAGCCTTCTGAAAAGCGTAAACTATTACAGAATTATTATGGAGATAATATTTTTGGACACACACCGTTGAACAGACTTTATATATACGGCTGAGGTCAGCCTGCATCATCTTTTATGACGCTCTAGCGTGCAGACGTTGGTCGTTAGCTGCGAGATTTGCTGCAACTTCCAGCAATGCTGTAGAAACTTCTCGCATACCAACTTCATAATCGCTCATATGTCTTTAGTCTTGTCCTAGTTTCATGTGATTTTTCGGGCCTGCTGAAATGACCTATACTTGTTCAACATCACTAGGTTGGTTTTTAATTCAGTCAGTGTTTAACAGTCTCGATAAACTGCCTGTGCATATCTACGCCCTCACAGGGAAGTACTTGTGTAGTTACTACGTCTTAGTTAGATGATTTAACTCGATTTATAGCCGATTTAAGGAATTGCTTTGTCATCAGTGCAGGATATAGCACTTCTTTGATGCATAATGTATTGATGGAATGGCTCAGGTCAAGGGTAGAGAACAACGTCCACTCGTCAAGAAGACCAAACACAATAGATTTGCGTGGTCCCATGTAACAGGTATTTAGAGCTATTGTGACATAATTACTTTTAGAATTTATATGAAAATGTTAAACAAACTACATAAAAAACATGAGAAAACGAAGCAAATGTATTTTAAGTAAGTTCATATATTTTTAACATTTTTCTCAACAGGCCACAGAAGGCCGCTTTTAATGACTTAAAAGGCTGTAGGTTCCCCACCTTTGGCTAAGGTTAAAATTGAGTTTTAAGTAACACAATTTAGGGAACCATTTAGGAACAAAATAGTTTCCAGGCCACATAATTTAGGAAGGGATTAAAACAAAAATTCTGCTTTTTGTAACCACCGTTCAAGTATCGTAAGTTCCACTCATGTAGGGGATCTTCTAACCCTCCTGGCAATGATGCATATAATTGTTCGTGATGCATATTTTGAATAAATTATGATTAACATCTTACAATGCCAAAAATTTGCTCTAAGCTTTCTGTTGTAGTGGGACTGATTTCATGTCATGCGAGTTCATTCACCTGGAAGTGACGTCTGTCAACGGAGAATTTCCTTAGAGTTGTTTCAATCGATGATCTGCGTGAAATATTCCCACACATGACACACCAGTTTAAACAGACAAATGATACATTAGTGTAAGTTTCGTACAGAAAAACATTTCTCTGAGTACTTTAACAGCATGAGAAAATATGGAAAATGACAACGAAAAGATTCAAATTTTAGTGATCTGGTGACATGTTATCTCGCAATTATCTCTGCTGTGTCTGCTAAATACACCTGAGTTAAGCCTAACAGAAAGTGTAATACGTTCACCGATGTCCATCAGAATAAATAACGATAAAATTTGACAAATTTTAAATAAAAAAATTTGAACTTCCGTATTACTGGAACTGTCAACAAATAGTATATTTTGATAGAAGTACATTGTACTAAGAAGAATTCATAGTCAGTCGTTATTTAAAATGATTTACTGGTAATGTTCATTTCAATAAATTAACTCATTAATATGTAGTTATTACAATTTATTGGAAATACATAGAACTCAAATACCATGACACACTTCCTTCATCATACAGGTTGCAGTTTCCCGAAAAAATTATTACAGACCGAAAGAAAGGCTTTTCATTTCTCACTTTGTTGCGTGTGATATATATAAGAATAATGATGAACATAATTTTTAATTGAATTTTTTGTTATGTTAAAAATTTTAAATTCGAAACCTGTCAGTATCAGTTCGAAGTGTTGATAAAAGGGATATTAATAATTCCCCTCGTAAAACCCAGTGGGAACTTTCCCATTATTTTAAGGCTTAGAGTTACTCTAATTACTTCATTGTTAATCAACACCGACGACATCCCTGCGATCGTACATGAAAAACCACATCTTGGAAACAACTCTTTTCTTTGACGGCTGCTTGAGAGTTCTCAATCCTCGTGCGTAGATATTTTGAACCATTTACTTACACAGTAAGAGCAGGAGAGCGTTACAAATATGAGATAGAACAATCATCAGCTTTTCCGATTGACTGACTTTCAGAACTTCGTTTGCTTGAGCGAGTTCAAGTATTTTAGCAAGCCCGTCCATGCACCATAGCTCGACTCGACGGATATCATAAAATGGCTGACTAACACTGACAGATTTCCACAGCAATTTGTCAACTCTTTTGAATTGGAAAGTTAACTTCTATTATGGTAGGTACAACTGTTTGAGCTAAGGAACAATGGGTTTTAGATGCAATTTATAAAGGCAATGTTTTACTTTGAATATTTTCGAGGTAACAGCAATCTCATAAACACTGATGTAATGAAATTTCCAGTTAAAGTATGCGAAATAGTATTGGGATTACCCTGACAAAATGAGGAAACATTGAAGGCTAGCAAATCAAAACTTAAATGTTTAATACTTTTATTATGGATTAGGTAAACCTTCGCTAATAACGCTTCCTGGATGAAGAAGAAGATTTGTCGCATTTTATTGCACTAATTTGACCTTAATAAATATTGCGCAAGTTTCATCGCAGATTTTTGCTTTTTAACTTCAGCAATGCTTACGGCCTCCCGAAACCAGGTTCATATTCTGGTCATAGATTCCAAAATAAAGAATTATTAAATCATTTTTGCTAATGTCATTTATTAAATGTTTACTATTTCTTCTACTCCAGAGTCATCTATTGACTCTTGCATGCTATACATAGTGTGTGACGTATGATCGATTTTTCTTATTTAACATCATAGAAGAAACGAGTTCTTTCTGCGTGTTTGATTGAGGCTGTTAATTTAAAAAATAACATTTCTAATTTTGATCCCAGTTCTATTTTACAGATTTCCATTGATCTGTTGAACTCTAAAGCAGCAACTGAAATGAGTTTAGCTTGTAAACATAATTATACGGTAGGGATTATATTCGCAATACAAGACTTCCAAAGAATAAGTATTTTATTTGCGTATGGGAATTAAAAACACTGAATGCATCTGAAAATAATTCAGTTCACTGTTTTGCAAACTACGGCTAGGATTCGAGAAGTCCATAAGCGTTCAACAAGAAGTAATGTGCAATACGTCGAACAGAATAGCGATATAAGTACAGGATAATTAATACGACCTCATGAAAATTTACTGCATTAATAATAATGCCCTCAAGTACGCTTTTTGCCTAGTTTTGCGGCTGATGACTACCTTCAACTGCCTTTGTGTTCACAAAACTGAGCTCGAACATGCAAACTCAATGTTTTACGGCCTTATTTAGGCTTCTATTTTAAGGCTGGATTAAAATCTTAAGCTGCCGATTTATTTGTAATTGACTATTTTCCATGTAATTTAGTATTTCTATCAATAAAAATTGTAGCTCCACAAATCATGCTTAGTCACATTATCTATATATTTTCATGTTATTTTTTCAAATCACGAGACAGGTATTTTTTATCCTCTTAACACTCAGTCAAAACTCAACTCTGTTCATATTCTGAAATCTACATGTACAGTATTTCTGTTGAAAAAACAGATACCTAGATATATTTCTAGAATTGTTACTATTTATCTATGAATTAATTTTCCAAATTATTTGCTTGGTAAATACAGTTATGGTAATTTACAGTCAGTTAAACAATATGCATCACAATCCATTATGAACAACTGGATGCGCGCAAACATGTTTATCATGGATTATTCTGATGCATGGCTGATTCCTGGCTCTATTAGAGCAAAGCATTTGTTTATCCTGAATTCTGCGAAAATTCCGCTCACCCTTCCATCGATTTCTCAAAAACTTATTCACTTTTCCTCGAACTATAGCCTGACCTGCAGCAGCTGATTGAATTTCATGGTATTGATTGTCTACCCACAGGCGCGGTAGCGACAGACAACGCCAAGTGAAGCAAGCAGTAAAAATTTTTTCTTTTGGCATTAAAATTGAAGAAAATAATAAACAGAAGAGCCAAGTTTGAGTTTGGTGAAACTAGCTACCAAGCAGGCAAGCCTGACAAATTTGTGAATCCTTCAACTCTAATAGAATTAATCTCTATGATTTCAATGATATACTGAATGAGAGTTCTAGGATTCTGTGCTGTTTTAGAATATTCAGACTCATGTTCGAAAGTTTAAGAAGCATTACAAGGGCTGTAAACAGATTTTAATCTTACACAGCTTGTTGAACTCGATAAATCATCACCATGCTAAAAGCAAGTTAATTTTGCTATAACGTCAGGAACGATCCTGTTAGGAAGTGATGACCAGGTAAGTGATGCAAAAAATTTTTATGGTTTGGTTTCCTAAATATTCTGCTCAATTTCAAATAATAATTGGACGTCCAAGATTTCACTCATCAAAAAACCAATAGACAAATTCTCGTGGTTTCATGGAACTGAATTGAATTACAAGAAGAAAAATTACAAGGCAATTAGAAAAGAATTGGAGGAAGAAGTATCACCCAATTGAGCCAGTCTCACTTAGCAAACAGTGAAATCAATTCTAAATATACCAGGAAGAATCCTTCCTCCCCTGCAGCGAAGATCACGATTGTTTATGAATGTTTTTGCCCCACAAATGTTTAACAAATTATTCCGATAAACTTTGTAGATGTAAAACCTAAAAATTGAATTATTTTGTAATTTTTGCCATAAAATACATTAAATAGTAGGAAATTATGATGGTGCAGATGAGTACACACAGCTGACATCTCCCCCCTCCCCTACAGTGGACAATGGGATAAAACAGCTTCATTCTCTCAAGTTATTTTGTACCATTTAACACAAAAGGTTTTTTGGATCATGAGAGGTATGATGAAGTCACAGAAATTTACCAAAATTTAAAAAACACTGCAACTCCTCCAAAGACGTAGGATGTTTCAAGAAGAGGACGTGTACACACAACCAGGCAAACGACTGAGACCCTCAAAGGGCATGGCATAAATTTTTTCAAATAGTTTATTCAGGTTTCTGACTTAACCGGTCGAAAAAACTATGAAATGAGCTAAAAATTCAAGTTAAATAATGTTAGCTATTAATATTAGTAGCTAGAGAGCTAGTTTGAATTTGTGAGTTTTGTATCGATGTCTGCAAGAATTTCACATTTTGACTAGGTCTCAAAACACATCCAAGCGTTCACTGACCCTATTCGGTATTTGGATTTAGTTCATCAAGTTAATACTCTGTTTAATATTTAAGTTCACATCATTTGTTGACTGTTGCAGGTTACTGATCTTGGCGAACGTAATTAATTTAATAAAAACATCAAAACAGTTATCGATCCATTGTTTCTATTTACAATTATATTGAAATCATTTCAGTAGATAGTCAGGACACTTTGCATCTCATCATGTTTCCTCACTCATGTACAGTCAATGTCATTTCTTGAGTACATTTCCAGCCTATCAAAACAGGGTGTTTTAAGAGAGTAATTTCCCCATTCGATATTATTCTCCATTTACCGATTTACAAATTTATCTCCGAATTAGTTTTCATGTTTGCTCATTTTTTATTAGATAGAATGTGGATTCCCTTTACTGTTGCAAAGTCTCTTTGCTTTTTGTGAAAGTTGCTAGCTCAGTATAGTATGGAGTCACAACTCTACTACCACCATTCTGTAATAATTATTAATGACATTTTCTATAAACCTTGTCCCAAATTCTTCATTTACAACTTAAAACCATTACAATATAAGCACTATATGAGTTCAATATCTTTTACACTTTTCAGTAACATAAAATGGGGTCTGCCGCGTTTCAGTATTCCCCATTTTTTCTCAGAAAGCTTCGTCATCCATTGTTCTGGGCTTGAAATGACTTTCCGTAACTAGAGAATTTGAGCGAGAGTAAATTTAAACGAGATTCTATCTTAAAATTCGGGAATTGATTATTGTGGTATTAGAACATTACTACTAAGTCTTTCTCGAACTGCTCCGTCACTGATGCAGAATTGCTTCGTTACTGATGCAGAACTGCTCCGTCACTGATGCAGAACTGCTCCGTCACTGATGCAGAACTGCTATGTCACAAATATAATACTGCTCTGTCACAAATATAATACCGCTCTGTCACAGACACAGACCTGTTCTGTCACAGATACGAAACTGCTCTATCACAGATACAGAACTGCTCTGTCACAGATACAGAAAGCGTCACAGATGCAAAACGCAGCTTGTGGTTCATTTGACTTTCTATTCTCGTAATTGAAGGGGCCACTTGAGTAGGGGTAGAGAGGTGCTATCCCTGACGCACATTTGCTTCTCACATTAATTGTGATGGGAGGCTTGACGACAACATATGAGAGCTATGGTCTCTGAGGGAGATATATTCTAACGCAATATTTCCGAAACAGAGATGTACGACATGTAGCGTCACTGGCGAAATTATTCTGGAGAAAATTATTAAAGCTCATATGAGACAGTATTGTCGCCGCATGAAAGGACGAGTTCATAAACTGATGGTCTTGAATTTAGAATTCTATGTGCAGGTTGATTGAACAACGCTGTAGATGAACAGTACTGGTAAGTCGTTTTAAATTTAATTTACTAGGGACTCAAAGGAAATCTCAGAAATTCCAATTTCCAACTGAGAGATTGATTGCGTATTTTAGACTTTTTGAAATATTAAATCTCAGTGACATTTAGAATAAAATATGATAACTGGAACGAGCAGTTATTTGCCCTCTACCTAAATCTAATGCCGTTCAAGCTACGAGTAATACTGGAGTTCTTGTCATACCTGAATTCAGTACTTTATAGTACTTTGGGGTTTCATATTCAATATCTA
Organism: Trinorchestia longiramus; assembly: GCA_006783055.1. Classification (NCBI taxonomy): domain Eukaryota; kingdom Metazoa; phylum Arthropoda; class Malacostraca; order Amphipoda; family Talitridae; genus Trinorchestia; species Trinorchestia longiramus. Next base: position 184,984 of record VCRD01000124.1, on the reverse strand, counting down.
TCAAAATTTTTGCAAATGCCCTCAGTGCCAACAGAAACGATATTTTTGGACAGCTGGTTCAAAATTCTATCAGTTTTGACTGGGAAGAAGTATAGAGCCTGGGATGTCTTGAAATTTCTTATTATTAGTATGAGGCCGTTATTGCTGGTACGCACGTTATCATATGTTAGAATGCCCTTCATTTTACGTTCATTCATTTTATTTATTTACGTTCACTGAAACCAGGTTAAAAAATAAAGTCCCCCCGTTAGGAATCTTTTAAGCTGAATGTGTTGAAGTTCTAAATTGCAACATATGTCTTTCAGGATAATGTACAACTATATATAATACAAATTGAATTGTGCTGACTGGTTCAAATGTCGAGTCTATTTCGTCTTTCCCATTTGAGGAAGGAATGGCAGACGAAGTCCCAGCGGGTGGATCAAATCTTAAGCTGTAATCCTGAGGGAGTTTCGGCAAAGTCTTACCTTCTCCAATTCATTCCATCTCTTTTATTCATGTCTATATTCCTCTATCATTATATCCTGCTGTTTGCAAGGCCCTATGGGGGCTGAATCTCTACTGATTAAAACATTTACTTTCCTTTGATATGCAAGCATATTTACAAACTCTAATAATGTATTTAGTTGTTATACATCTTATAACAAGGATTTGACATTGACAGTATTTTAATATCAAAGTCTGACTGGTATGATTTGATAAATCTTGAAAGACCTACATCCAAATTCTCCTTCGAATTAAATTTCGATGGACATGAGCTGAGGATTTAACAGCGACTAAAAGTCTTCCCCTCTGCTGGTGATTGAGATTCCAATATTTTGGTAAGTGCAATGTTCTGATCAAGGAATTGCGAGACTTGAAATTTTTCGAAGTCACATAATTTTAATTTTACTGGGCGACGTGGGAGCGGAACTCGTAAATTTCTTATGAATTACAAGAAGAGACAGTTGTGAATTACGATTGAAAACTTTATTTTTCCTCCGATGAATGAACTGTAATACAACACTGAGCTGAGGAAAGGCAGATATGATGAGCCTGCATGAAGATTAGCCTCTTACACAAATTTAAAATATTTTTGAAATAGTTTACGTACGTCAGCCTAGTATTCTATGTAATTTAAACTTCAGTATTTCAATATGATACTCCATGCAGAGACTGCATGATCAATATTTTGAAGGTCATCAAGGGTGTCAACTAAGTTTGCATAAACTTTGTTTCACCTGCTACAGAGCATCACGTTATGGTCGACATTTGATACGGTTTGTTCATGAATGCTACAGTTTATGCTACGGTTTGTCAATGTGACTTAGCAACGAAAATCCTTTATCAAAAGCTAGCAATTTCTCTTTTAGTGTGCAATGATGACAGTCATATATTGTAATCAACATTGGGTATATATTAAATAAGAATATTTCTTCCAAAGTACTACAAATATTAATAATCTAGAATACTTATAAAGCGAATAATAGCATCCGCGTTATAAAGTGCAAGATGTAAGATAAAATCCCTTCTTTCGAAAGATGGTCTATTGTGAATGCATTACGATTAATTACTCTACAGTTGTCTTTGGGATGACTGAGAAATTCGACAAGTTATCAATTAATTGTCAGCTTAACTTTTTAACGATCGACAACAACCTGGCTGTCATGTGTGTCACAGAGCTGATCTAAATATCAGTTAAATTAAGTTCTATTTTCTTTACAACAAGAATTTTATAGTATGTAATCTAAAAAAAATTTAAATGAATGATTTTATTTTGGACGAAGTAAAGTAATTGAGGTGATTGTTATTTATTTGAATTGTTTAATGAGCAAACATACGTGAATATTTCTTTTCAAAGCATAGAAACATGTATTGGATTAGCGAATACTATTACAGATCCAATTCTTTAGGTTACTCTGAAAGCCAATTCTTCCAATTCTTTAGGTTACTCTCAGTGAAAAATACTCATGAAATTGAGGTAGAGCACGATATTAATTTAACTCTAATACAATTTGGACTAGTTTGGGAGATATAATACATATATTCACCTGAATACACAGGAATTATTGTTTCCAATTAATGAGCCCAATCTGTTTTTGCTTCCATCAAGAGACAAAAATCATTGAGCTTAACCTTGCCTACGGGTGCTATTTGTAATTGTTACTTTAGAGGTTTTCTACTTAGTAATTCTGAGTACAGTTATATGTATATATATATATATATATATATATATATATATATATATATATATATATATATATATATATGAATTTTTTCATGATCCTGTAATGCAGTTTATGCAGATACCAAGTACGCTCGAATTAAAATTTCAAGTTATCCTATCTTGAAACTGTAACTCCTTTAACTCTTGTGTTTATTTTTGCTGCGGCTGGGGTGATAGTATTTTTTCCTTAAGATTAACGTTCTCTTTTTCCTGCAGACTAAGAAAATTTAATTTTGGTTGTTACAGCCAAATTTTTGTTTGAGAAAGCCCCAACTTCTGTAAACTGCTTTGCCGTAGCGAAAAAGTTAACTAGTTGTGTTGAATTTTTAAATCCTTGCTGAACAGACGATATCACCGACACCATAAACAAAATCAAACTTTCAGCTGTCTCTCGACAAATTTCATCTCAAATAACAATGTGTAAATTTCATTTCAATTTCTTGAATTTTTATACTGAAAAATAGAGTTGTAATATAATTGAATTTCATTACATTGTATCAGTATAGAACTATTTTTCTCTATGCTAAAATGCACAGTTTTTAGGGAGGAACTGTTTGAAAGCCATAAATTTTAATTCATTAGTGAAGGAAGATAGTGCCGACATAAACGTAAGTAACTCAGGCAAACCCAATAATTTTTAAATTAAGAGCCATGGCGCTTGAATGCTTCATGGGCCTAAAAATAGTTGACAACATATTTGTGACTTTAATCAATCGTGAAGATCCTTAAACCACTCAGAAAATATGTATCCAACAGTACTACGCTAACAACTTTGATTTTTTCACTCTGATAAAAAACTTAAATTAAGTAAAATAAATGAAATTCAATTAAATAAATGAAATGGAATTTTCAGTCCTTGAATCCGATGAAAATTACTTTTTTTTGCAAGCTGAAGAGAGGTTACTGATTGGGTTCGTCTCCGTTGAACTACATAATTATTATGATACAACGCCGAGATGAGATCAACCAAGGTTTTATTTTTTCACTTTCTTCCGTCTCGTGCAAATAGATTTAAGAATAATGACAGTTCAACTTTTGAAGTCTCGTAATTTTCTGTGGTCTCAAATGAAGCCTTGTGTGAACAAAAATTATCGCTAAAAGCCTCTCCAGGTTTCACTGACTACGTACGAAATACACATGACTTTAATTATTTGATGGCCTAGAGCTGTGTCATGGCCTGCTGTTTATTGATCAGTTGGTAGGATGTTAGTTGTAGGTTGACGTGCTGTGTGTTGTGCAGTTGGTAGGATGTTAGTTGTATATTGACGTGCTGTTTGTTGTGCAGTTGGTAGGATGTTAGTTGGGGGTTGACGTGCTGTTTGTTGTACAGTTGGTAGGATGTTAGTTGTGAGTTGACGTGCTGTGTGTTGTGCAGTTGGTAGGATGTTAGTTGTGAGTTGACGTGCTGTTTGTTGTGCAATTGCTAGTATGTTTAAGGGAAGAGATGCGAAAAAGATCTGATGGATAGTTTATTGTTTTACATGGGTGGTCTGTTAAGACTCAGTTGAATTGATCATGTAGATCTTAAACCATGCAATATGATCTCTTAATTATATTTTTAGAATGAAACAAGTTTTAAAATAATTTTTGCCTAAATGTAACACCGACAAACTTCTATTACACTGAAATTGTTGTCATTACCCTCTGACTTTGAGGAAAGCTGTTCATTCAGTGTAAATCAAGCGAATAACAATAGAATCATTATAGAAGCAGGTTAAACTATTTACAAATGCTAGTTTTGAATAACAAAACATATGCCATGACAACCTAAGAGAGATATAAATAGAACTGAAGTAAATGAACAATAGGGTAGAAATTTACAAGCATTTTAAAGGAAATGAATTTTTTTAGCTCACTGTTATAGCTATTAATTTTTCTACGAACGACTCAGCTAATCTTTCAGAGTAATTTCGCTCTATTGTGTTTACGTGCTCTTAACGACTGACAAACTGAGAGAAAATCCAGGCCGCAGAGATGTTGGCTATCTGAATGTTCTTAACGGATATTCTTTGTCCATTTTCTAAGTATGTGTTTCGGGTATTGTGTTGTATTGTATTGCATTGTGTGTTTCGGATATTGTGTAGTGGGTGTCAACAAAATAGTAGTTATCTTCATCATGTGTAGGGGTCAATACATATGTACTTTGTCGCCACTACGCATATTCTCATGAAGGCGATTTTAGTTTTACAGGAAGGTTTTGATTTTACTCGGACGAATATCATTGAAATAAATGTATTTTAGAAGTTTGTGTGTCTTTTTTGAGCCAACTTCATTTAAAAAAAATTCAGCTTGAAGTCGCATTCTCTTCGAAAATAAGAAAAACTGCAATACACAGACTGGGTATCTTCATGGGAGTGGATGCTAGTATATATCACTGAAATGTAAATAAAATACTAATTCACGAAAATGTTGAAAACATCTAACTCTTCTTGATTTAATTTGCTTTATTTCCAAAAAAGAATTGCACTGAACAGAAATTACACACTTTAAAAAACTACTAGAGCTTTTGAAATATCTTGTACTTTCAATGAGAATGCTGGAACCTGTAATAGCAATTGATGAACGAATCAAGTTCGCATTGATGATCGAGAGCAAATGAAAATTTCCATTCACGTGTCGTTGCAAGTTCGTAGGCCCTAATTGCTAGTGTGAGGGTTTGGGCGACATTGCTGAGAGGTGTGAGTGGACATGAATGGGCCTCACACTAACAAAAAGGGGCTTGCATTTGGCTGCTCCATTCGGTGAAAATTGTTATTGTTTCCTACCGCTGAGCAGACTGGAAAATGGACTATACGAGTGACTGTATTAGGCTGTTTGCTACTACGTGCTCTCACCATCGTACTCCAGCTGTCAGGCTTAACTAGATGACATTGGGAGTGAGTTCACTTAGCTGCTTTCCTACGACTGTTTTAGTATTATCCCTCTTTTTAGCATCTCGATTCTGAAAATCATAGGAAAAGTATTTCGAATACGAGCGATTACGACTAACCAATGACAACCCTATTTTAATAGAATACTCAGTGTAAATGATAATCTCATTTATTTATTGTATTTAACTTTGTAAAATGAAGTGCTGCGACTCTTTGAATATACAACGATAACTTTTGCAAATGAAGCTTTCAAAGCTTTTGTTCGCCATTAGCAATATGCTGACGCAGCTACGTCAGTATATGTATGGCACTGATGTCAGTAAACACAGAAGTTCTTGACGGATGTGACTTGGAATAGAAAAGTCACATTAGCAGCTTATCAGGAAAGCATTGAGAATCAGTTCGATGTTCGCAATTTAACTCGTTAAGAAACAGCATATATATTTGCAAGGCATAATGATACTGATACACACACAGACATATATATATATATATATATATATATATATATATATATATATATATATATATATATATATATATATATATATATATATATATATGATTGAATCTCTTTGGGAAAGCTAAAACATAACTACCTAAATCAATAGAATTTTTAAAATAATCAGGTGGTGGAAGAAACTGAAGACAGCTTAAAAAAATCGTGCTCTTGTACAATCCAACTGGCTTTTCTTACCTCAAACAATATTTTATTAAAACATTTTACTATAGATTTCGAAAAAGTTGATTACACAAATCTTTTTGGCCTTGCGAACTCTCTTGAATAAAATAGACAAAAATTTTTAGAGTCGTCATATTTTCGAAGTACGACCCATGGATGATAGTAAACAGAATACGTAAAAGAAAGCAAAAATCCCAATAGAAAAGGTTTGAAAATAGTAAAATTCATCTAAATAAATATAGGAGAAAGTTTTGGCCGTACGTATTCAAAAGCTTCAGTGTCGTAGACTTCTATCCAGTAGAACACGTCTCGACTCACGAAAATGAAGTTCATAAATGATGTCGAACTCAAAAGAACATAGAATAGAAATTTAACTTGATGAAAAATCTGGGAATACTTTCCGTAGTTTATATTGTTATTATGCAAACACCTATTTTAACTTGCATTACAATTGCTCCTGGAAATAGTACTACCATATTGATAGAACTGAATTTGAAGAGTGAGATCAGTTCAAGGACTTCGTCATGCTTCACTAACTTGATAAAACACGGTCGCTCGTTTCAATCAAGGCTTCCTGTAGAAATGTTTGAATGCCTTGATTGAATCCCCACACAATACTCACAACATCAAAACCAAGTGAATAAGGTTCCATTCATGTACCAGGCACTTCTTTTAAACTAAAGATAAATCCTTCTTTATCATGAGTAGAATTTTTAACAAAACATTATTCCAAGAAAATTGTTCAGCTAATTAAATTTCAGTTTCAGAGTGGCAAAAAAACTAAATTAGGTCAGCATCCCTCTGAGCTCGATTGGTAATTTCCGTGAAGGGAACATTAAACATAAACCGAGTAATAAACATAAAAGGTAGCTATAGGAGAATTATTTTGTGGTGAGTATGATTTATAAACATGAGCTCATGCTGGAAATTTTGAGTATTAAAGCATTGAAGGGAGGGAGATTGAAGTTTTCTAAATGCTCATATAAAACTTTTTCATCTTCTACCGTCTATACCAGGGGTTCCCAATCTGGAGTACATGTACCCCTATAGGTACATTTGCTTATCTAAGGGGGTACATTTAATGTTAGTTTATAGTTCCTAAAACCTAGAAGTTCTATTAAAAATTCAGTGGAATTTTATTTTTCTACTCACCTTTCTGTCATAAAAAGTAAGGGGTGCATGCTCATCTGTCAAAATACTGAAAGGGTACAAGGTCAGAGAAAGGTTGGGAACCTCTGGTCAATACTGTCTTCTACCCCGACGATAGACATGTTCACGCCAGAGTCGGTGGGCAGGTAACTGCTTCGCCGCAGAAATCAATCGATGTTTGGTTTCTATTTCGGGTAGCAAACTCTTTGTTATCCTTTGAAAATATCCTAGAAAATAAGAGTGTCATGTTAGAGCAGTGAAGATTGTAATGAAATTGATATCAGAGCACAGAAATAACCCTCATCTATGAGTGTTCAGTATTATTGTCTTAATATTGTTTTTATGTGAAATGAAGAATTTTGCAAGCGCATTGCAATATGAATTAATGCAAGATATATTTTGAAGACGGTCGCTGATGCACAGCAGGACCAATTCTCATCTTCTGAGGAAATCAGCTTTCAGATTTATGCGACTTTAAACGTTTATCAACAAAGTTGGATTTTAGTTCAGACTTTCCTCACTTAATGGAAGGGCTCGGCATCTTAAATACTATACTGTTGCGTTGTTTCGGGGATCTCCGATGTAGACTATGACAACATCGCTAATTGTTGGTGGGACGCAGAAAAAAATATCGAAGTAACCTAATCAGATATCATTTTCACAATTGTCAAACGTCATTGGGAAAAACTATGTATAACAAAAGTTATTGCTTCGAAGATCAATGCAAAATATCTAACCTCGTTGATCAATGGGTATCTCGGTACTATTTGTGGTTGTAAGTCTTTGAACCATTGATTTTTTATCATATTTTTATATCGTGTTTATATCTTTTACCAAAATACAGTCCTCTTAGCTATAACAAATTAATAGGGGAGAACCACTGCCCATTATAGTCGTTTGTCCGTTACTTTTAGAAAAAGTTATTTACCTTCTGTTGATGACAAATGAGCTTAATTGTGACTGTGATATCACCATGATAATTACGCACTGCAGACGCAAATAAGTGGGAAATCAATCGTTGAAAATATGCACGTTAAACTGTTCTTTGGAGTTGCAATAAAGAACTGGGAGTTGCTGCATTACGTCATTTAAGGCCTGAGGCTGTGCAGATTTCCCCACAACAACTAACTTCAAGCGATGCATTCCGTCAGCGTTAACACAACACAGCACTGAGAACCTTTCCTTTCTTGTTTTCCTAGGTGAAATAGAACTTGTGTAATTAAATGCTTCAGTATGTCGGAATAGCATTTGTCGGAACATTTATCCGCTTTGACCGGAATAAGGTACAACGAGGTACGTTATTACTACTGGAGACTGTAATTATAAATGCCAAGTTACATATATGTATCCTAATCATACTGCTTATTTACTCTGATTGACACAGTACAAGTATTTAATTTGTCTTCCGAGTATGATATAACGCTTTCACAACCCAGGTATAAACTGAGGCTTGTTTCGTCAGAGCCTGCATTTTTTAATTAACGCTACAGGACTGACTAGAAACAGACCAAAGAGCGTTTCATGGTGAGTAAGCTCTCTCAAAATAATCCTCGGAAGTAAAAATGTCACTCCAGTTTAAGCTAACACTACTTAGACACGCAATGCGTGTCGAACTCGTGACCTGCTATATAAAGCGTTTATTTAAAATTAGATGGACATCCACAGTAAAGCAGTCTCTCAATCACAGCTTTTCTAGCAGGTAGACTCGGAGGTAGTTGCGTGGATGTTGAAATTTAATTGAGGCGAAATCGATTTTTCCTGATAAGTTTCATTATTTGTTCTGTATTTGGAGGCATAAGGGATTTAGGGGACCTGTGGTGGAGTACTTGCAATATAATTTTGTAGTTTACTTCTATGATTTTTGAGAAAATTTGATTTTACAGTGTAATTGAGCTATATCGCCCGAGTACGAAAGATCGCCTTTCCTGTTGTGTAAAACTTACCAGAAATTTGTTTTTGAGGAACTTTTATAAGAGCGAAAAATCGTAAACGATACACACGTAAATCGTACCAAGGTCTTGTGCCATGTTTTAGGAATTTGTTCTTGTATAATCATAGGCTAAAGTTCGGGAGGAAGAAACCTGAGGAGCATTTCTTTCTGTAAGGAAAATAGTTCTCTCATGTAGTCGCTACCCACGTATAAAAATGGAGAAGTTTCATGAACTATGTCATTATTATCACAAGATCTTATAGACAAACAATGTTGCATTCTCCAAGCAGTATTAGTAGTAAACTACAACAGTTCCTTACTATTGTGTACAAGTGTTTGATTATCTCCTAACAATGTATACTACATACTATGAATTCAACATATACTTCATTTCACTAAAACTACGTAAAAATCGATAATTTCTTGTATCAGAGTCGGTTGAAACACTCATGGAAAAGTTCATTTACAATAATTATGAAACGCTTGCAAAAACATGCAAAGAAAAGAAAGCGCACATCTGAACAAAAAAAACAAAAAGAAACAAATATCTTTATTTCCAATCAAGTACACAGTACATAGATATTATTACATTGGTTTTTCAAATTCTTAAGGTTAACATCCTAAGAGTAAGGGTGATGGTGAGCTCCATGCGACGATCCCGGGAGGTTGATGGGCGTGTCCATGGACTTACCGATACGTGCGAGCTCACGGCGCGAAACAACGAAAAACAACTCGTATATATGGCCGAGTTTCGAACCCGCAGTCTTTCTGCACGAAGCAGAGACTTGATACACAACACAGGAGATAGACCACTCGACCACGACAGTCACTCGACAGCATTGTAAGCTGAGGATGCTGACATTTAGCATATGCCCTGCACAAATCTTTCATTTTTACAGTGATAAATTTATCGTACTATTGATTCATCTCAATATTGAGTTCCAGGGTTGGCACATGAGTGTTTTCGCCCTGTTCTCTGTTTCTGCTGAAGTTAATATGGATAACATTATAGTTTTTGGGACAGCTTTTCTTTGAATTAAATATGCAGGTAGTGGCGTGCCCACCTTTACAACGTCACTCGTGAGTGACGTCTTGATTTATAACATCTGTGCTGGAACGTAATATATTGCGTGAATTATACCATTATTGAGTAAAACAACGGGTCGTAAACTGTATCAGAGCATACAATGCTAGAAGACTCTTTTGAATATATTCTGAGCTACTCTCAGCTCTGTGTGGCTACGACAGACAATAAATATATTTATTTCTGATGACGGTAGTACATGTCATGAGAAAAATAACAAATTTATCAAACCTTTTTCTTTTTAACATAGCAATTAATGAATACAGAAATAATTTTGAGTAGAAAATTTTCCTCATATTTAACCCCATGTTCTAGGTGGAAGATTGGAGACAGGATCAGCGTTCAAAACACGGCATAGCTAGCAGCTCATACTTCATTCTTGAGCGTCACAAGGCTAATCAGTTGATATTTTATTCAATGATCGGCAAATGAGGTACAAGGGAAAGCTGGATATAAAACGATTTATGCTATTCAGTCCACACAGTGTTGTTCAGTGATCTATGCTATTCAGTCCACACAGTGTTGTTCAGTGTTCTATGCTATTTAGTTCACACAGTATTGTTTTGTGATGGTTTTTCTCTTCAGCTTTTGGTACATAGAAAACAAAATAGGTTAGGAAATTTAGGTAATAATTAATGTTGTTAATGCCTCGTAGTGTTGATTTTGTATTGTTTTGTAAATTTTTAAATGTAATTATTGCTGATATAGTGCACAAAAATTCAACGATCTTCCATTTTTTAAAATTCTCGTTGCAGTCTTCTACCGCTGTTTTCTAATTTTTCATATAACAATCGGTTTACATGCTTCTTCACGGCTCATTTCTAGAATGCAGAGCTTTTTACTAGCTGTAATTTGCCACAGTCCATAAGTTTATTGCTGCTCAATGTTGCAGACTGTGTTTATAAAATCATTCTATTATATTAAGTTTTAACTGTTGTTATCCTGCATTTTCTAACTATGTTAATATGTTCAATAAACTCACTTTCAAGGGGGTGGTTTGTAAGAGGAAAAATATTAAAAATCCATACACGTGTAGGTCCGGGACTAGAGAAAAAATTGGAGACATTTTTCTCACCACTTTTAGGATGGGCAAATGGTACGAACTGCAACTTCAACATTTAAAAACTTTCACGCTTCAAGCGTCAGATGATGGTTTTTTCACAAGGAGAGGCATTTTTTTCAGTCTCATGGTAATTTCCGGGTCTAAGTCCATGAAATTTTTCAGTGAACAAAGAAATGAGCTCAAAATTGAATGACTGAAGCCTGGCAATTTTCCGTCTCTATTGCATATTATCACGCTACAGAATAACTCAGCAGGTCGTTGGCTTGAAGATGATAGGAAAAATAAAAAATTACTTCGGACTAGAGAGAACATCGTAACTTCGTTCGAATTTTTTAGAGGACGGAATCCCACATGAGAACATTAGCATGTTCAAAAATGCCTTCGATTCAATTCTTTTTTAATTGCCTCTCTACCATATTTACGCTTATATTCATCATATTTTGTCAACACTGTTTCTCATTGCAGTGAATTTGATACTGATGATTAAACAACTGAGTTCTTGTTGTTTTAAAGGACGCTGTTGGTGTAATAATTGCAATTCAACAGAATGACAAGCAGTCATTTAAAATACAAGCATGTGGGATTTATTTTTGTTTCAATTTCTTCTGAAGACGGGCTTCTTAATGCTTGAATTGCATTGATAACATTCAACATGAATTGGCTTGCAATTCTGTATTAAAAAAATGCCAATAAACTGAGATAGCTGAGAAGTATTTTAATCAGATCAACAAATCTCATTGAAATTTTTAAAAGGCGAATGAATTCACATAGTTTTCTTGATATTAATCACATGAGTATAAAACTTTAAATTCAATCTTGTGCAAAAACTCCTTGCTATTTGTTTTCTAAGACGGAGATGTACGGCCATACATGACAGCTTGAATGGTTTCTGATTCACAAGTAAAATTTTTGCCAAAGTTTAAGTAAACTTACGTAAATGTTAAACTATCACCGAGTCTTTTTTAATAAATAACTATTGAGACCTGCACCAATAACATTATTAATAGTTGTAGCAGCTTGAAATAACTCAGACCTCATGAATGCTTGTCTGGATATAAAAACTTCTACGAACCTTAATTAAAACGTTTACATTTCCCCACAGCTTCTGACTTTTTCAAGCGTGAACTAGTAGACGTTTATATCATTTTCAAAAAGTACTAAAAATAGTCAATATATTATTATTAGTCAATATTATACAGTACAGAGTTACAGGTATTACTGTACAGCACAGAGTTACAGGTATTACTGTACAGCACAGAGTTACAGGTATTACTGTACAGCACAGAGTTACAGGTATTACTGTACAGCGCAGAGTTACAGGCATTACTGTACAGCACAGAGTTAGAGGGAATGCTTAACCTACAGCGACGTTTCAGACAATGTCAGAGTCCAAAATTTGCTGGTAGCAGTTTCCTAAATTAAATCTAAGATAATTTGTGCCGCTCATTATATGAAGTTTATATTGCATGCATAAAAGAAGTGATTGTAGTAATTTTATTAAGAAAAATTATGAAAAATAACTTTTGTTGTCCTAACGATTTTCTCTACATTTCCTTTGCCAACATAACAATTTTCAGTTAGTTTTACTGAAGTAATACTAATTCAAGAGTAGGTACTAAAATATGAGAGATGAATTTTTACGCTAGTCTATTATTGTACAATATGTACAAAGTACAAATATATGTACAAAGTACAATATATATGTACATATATATGTATTTATTGTACAATATGTACAATATGTATATCTTTGTTTGTTGAGTTACACTTTCAAATTCTTGTAAGTTTAAACTCTTAATAGATATTTAAACAAATGCAATGTCCCTCTGACTCGTTTTCGGCTATTTTACGGTCTTGCAAATACGAAATTTCTATTGTATTCTGCATAAGCGATTCCAAGTATTCCTCACACGAAAAAAAGTATACGATTTAAGTTCTCTAACGTTCCTTCATTGCATACGTAAATGTACTCTCACTGAAGTTTAGCTCTGCTTACTAGGCAAATACATCATGAAGATGATTGTCCGGTACAACCTTTTAATCAACGGTCATCCATTACCCAAATCAGTGAGGCACTATTTGCCCAACTAAAATACGCATTGATGACAGAGCAACGGAGCTTCAGAATACTCCTGACCTCCGATCAAGATGAACGGTCTTGCTAGTACCGTCCTGATTGATCACCACTTTTCCACTCTCCTTCAAGCGATCTGCCTCTGGTTATCCTGAACAGTATTCTACGCCCAATACGCGGATAGATAGATGAAGCGGATACGCTTTATTAAAGGTTCGTTCCAGGGAAAGGATTTTTCTTATCATCTGATTGTCAAAAGGACATTTTTTTAACTCTGGGATAACTTTTTGCAAATTTCTATTCCGATGTTGGAGAACTACCATTTCTAAATGGGAAATTGGAACTACATATATTTCCATGATTTCCACTTCTGAAGTCAAATTATACTAACCAATGTAACAAAAACTGCTAGCTTATAATGAAAAAAAATTTCAACGTCATTTTTTCAACTAAGAACTTGAAATGATGCCACCATGTCTTACAGAGACTTAGGTTATTTTACAATAACTAGGACACACATTCGTGTAGGGAAAACAATTGACAGTAAATGTGCCTAACAATATCCTACTAGTTAAAACCTTGGCAATGTTTTATACATGTGTATGCTAAATACCGGCAGCATGGCAGCCAGTTTAATTGTGAATAATGTACATATATACATTACTCATAGCACGCTAGATAAACGGTTTCATAAATTCGTACTTGAAAAAGATGATTTTTGGGCACGTACTGATGATCATAATTAAAGGAGCCAACCAAGTGTAATTCTTATTATTATTTGGATGAGTATAGTCCCTTCGTGCTTCTGACCCCTATATTTGGGCTAAGTTGAGGGAAAACTAGCTAAATAAGTGCTCTACCCAGGTATGTGCAAATTTTTTTGCTGAAAATTAACCCATGAATCATAAAATGTGTGGTTTTTAAAGTATACTTATCTCATATTCAGGGGTATGTAAGGCTAGAGCGTTTTCTATTTACTCACCTTTACCCTAACCCGATTTTCTAACCCTATTTTTAATCCTTGACAGCCAGACCGAAGAAGCAATTTGGGCTTGCACTTCTACTAAAGTTCAAAGGTAATCCCGTCCTTTCTCTCATAATTCTGTAGATTCTGAAGAATTCAGAAATAAACCAAACTTAATCACTCGTGTTATTTCCACTTGAATATGTATGCTGAAAAGTTCCAGTAATAAGTTTTAATAATTGGATTTTCAAAAATGAGATATCTGAGTATTTAGTAAAGAAACTTTAAACATCATGATGATTCACAGACAAAAGTGATCTGAGACTGAGGTGTTACTAAAGTATTCAGATGATCAAAACTGTTGTATTTTGCGTATGAGGAAATTGGTAAGACGCATCATCATTTATTGCAATAAAATGAAACTAAAACATAGGATTTTTCTATATTTTTTGAATAATTTTAACGGTTTCTAGAATTATTGAAGACTTTCGTTTCCCATCATTTGATGATCATAATTAAAGGAGGCAACCAAGTGTACTTATTATTATTATTTGGATGAGTATAGTCCCTTCGTGCTACTGACCTCTATTTTTGGGCTAAGTTGAGGGAAAACTAGCTAAATAAGTGCTCTACCCAGGTATGTGCAAATTTTCTTGCTGAAAGTTAACGTTATTTCTCATTTTTTAACCTTTTTTGGCGATACGAACCTTGAAAATCCGAGGAAATTATTTTAAGGTAATCAATCGAAAAGTTCGATACAACTGTATGCATTGATAACATTATTTGTAGAGCCATTACTTAATTTTGAAATAGAAATTAGGATTATATATATTTATTTTCTGAATATTTAACGAGAACTGGTCCATAGGTTCAAAGTCCTTACATATTCCTACGGGTGTAGTTAAATAAACTGGCAGAAGATGTCAACTCAAGAAACGTCATCTATGAACTTCATTCAGTGTGAAACATCATTATATTATCCATGATAGAGTTTTGGAGGCGATAGAAATAATTACCTATTGTCTCAATATCAGGCTTGAAGTTTAGAGAGGAGCACATTACCTGCAGAAAGAGAGGCTTCTCTGATTTTCTGTATTCGATTTCTAGCTAATGCCGTTACAGTCTTTTACAGCTTATAGCCTTCTTGCATTAAAGGCGTCTGTAATATTCAAACTTAATTAGCTAATCAGAACTCAAACTTATTAAAGTTAGATACATTCAACAATACGTAAGTGCTCTCTAACTATTGTGATGATTCTGGTGACGTGAGAGACTATCAAGACCAGCAAATGAAAAGATCCTACACCGGCACAACAGCCTTTTTCTTATTAAAATGAACAAACTGGGTGCTTGTGAGTAGAAATTGATACTCACCTTTTTAGCTTTGCATTGTCGAAAGTTGTTCAAATGGTGGTTTTAAATATTAGAGCATAGGCACACTCTGTATTTATATTCTCATGCAGTTTACCAATTTCATTAATCAGAGACATACTTTTATTTCACTTGAATTTCATGCAGCTTGGAGAACTAATTGCTGTTAAGAACATAACTTAGGTGTAAGAATTACTCAGTTCTATTTATTTACATACTTATTGAAATACTTTGATTTTGTCCAAAACTCTAACATAAAACGCATTGGCATACCATGATGTATTTTTATGTTTGATTTATATTTTAATTTCTTTATTGTTCCACACATAACAGCTATTTTTACTGCTGTTATATCGATTAATTTAAAATACTGCTAGCAATGGCATGTACTCGTGGATCATTATGTTATTTTTTTAGTTGCTTGAATCCAAATTCTGCGCATTGATTTTTTCTTTTTTCTCGTGCACCTATGTATTTTTTGTAATCTGAATCTCATGTTTCATAGCTGACATATCTGCAAGATGAGTATACCACAGATCCAATGATGTCGTGCCATGTCACTTAAGCCAAATCCTACTCCCACTTCAATCTCTTCAAGATGTTTTCCATTAGGGCAAGTCAATTTAGATGAGCAGCCACTCGTGAAATGTTGGCCGCTGGGGCTTCTCTTTCTGAGAACGATTTTGCAGGTGATTAAGCGTTACTCTTTGCAGTTCTCAACGACCTCAGTTGGGATTCAGAAGTGTTCGAGATCATTCTTAATTAAGGCAGTAGAAGAAGAAGCGAGAACAAGTAACCGGGAAGTAAAGAAAAGTAATGGTTCGAAGACGTATAATATAACAGGATGAGTTCTTCCATACACAGACAGGTATTGTCAGATTTCGCTGATGAAACATTGATTCACTCGATAGATTAGCTGACAATGAATAATCGTGTTTTGAAAGAAATTTAAAACGGTCTTCAGTGCGTGTGTGTGTTTGTATTGACATAAAAACGCTAAAGATTTATAAGTTGGTTACTAATTTAATAGATAAAATAAGAAACACTAACTCAAGCTCAAAGGTAACTTACGACTAAACTAATACGAATAGAAAGTTCTCTGTTTTTCTAACTCTGCCCATTTCGTATCCTAGCCTACATGATGATATTCAATACAAGAGCTGGTCATCATAGAATGGCGGATTGGCTGTTCTGCTTCGATGGAACTCTATTGGAGTCGAAAGAACCAAACCAATTGTTTTCGTATTCCATTATCGTATTCAGCGTGTTTCATAGTGGC
Organism: Trinorchestia longiramus; assembly: GCA_006783055.1. NCBI lineage: Eukaryota > Metazoa > Arthropoda > Malacostraca > Amphipoda > Talitridae > Trinorchestia > Trinorchestia longiramus. The sequence goes on along the minus strand of VCRD01000124.1, from coordinate 168,312 downwards.
TATAAATTTTCGGAGAATGGTTTGATTCCTGTGGGGCTACACTGCAATCATTCTCTTCCTTCTGATTTGCGGGTCTGTTAAGGCGTTTTCATTGGAACAAAAACAACGTTACGTCTACGAAACGGCCAAGTTTCTACCTTTTCTATAGCACGAATGAAATCTTGTTGATGCTAGCAGAGTGAAAGAACAGGCAATTGCTGTGATAAAAATAAATGCTTTGAGCACCGATTAAAATTTTTTATACTCTACATTCCCTTGTACAACACTGCTGAGGTAACGCTTAATGTAACCTTCGTGTCTTGTAAAGATGTAAATTTCAGATGAAATTTTTGCGATATGAAAAATGAATCTGTCAATGTAAAAGGAATTACTAGTGATATATAGTACTTTTTGTTGAAAAATTTATAATTTTTTTAAGTGACCCGACAATTGCCTCTCAAAGAATGACCCAAATATTTTTTATGTTTTTTCTTGTATTCAGATTACAAGAAATACATAGGTGCGCGAGAAAAAAGAGAAAATCAATGCACAGAATTTGGATTCAAGCGACACAAAAAATAACATAATGATGCACGAGTACATGCCATTGCTAGCATTATTTTAAATTAATCGATATAACAGCAGTAAAGATAACTGTTATGTGTGGAACAATGAAAAAATCAAAATATAAGTCAAACATAAAAATACATCATGGTATGCCAATGCGTTTTATATTAGAGTTTTGAACAAAATCAAAGTATTTCAATAAGTATGTAAAAAATAGATCTCAGGAATTTTTACAACTGAGTTATGTTCTTAACAGCAATTAGTTCTCCAAGCTGCATGAAATTCTAGTGAAATTAAAGTATGTCTCTGATTAATGAAATTAGTAAACTGCATGAGAATATGAATACAAAGTGTGCCTATGCTCTAATATTTAAAACCACCATTTGCACAACTTTCGACAATGCAAAGCTAAAAAGGTGAGTATCAATTTCTACTCACAAGCACCCAGTTTGTTCATTTTAATAAGAAAAAGGCTGTTGTGCCGGTGTAGGATCTTTTCATTTGCTGGTCTTGATAGTCTCTCACGTCACCAGAATCATCACAATAGTTAGAGAGCACTTACGTATTGTTGAATGCATCTAACTTTAATAAGGTTGAGTTCTGCTTAGCTAATTAAGTTTGAATATTACAGACGCCTTTAATGCAAGAAGACTATAAGCTGTAAAAGACTGTAACGGCATTAGCTAGAAAGCGAATACGGAAAATCAGAGAAGCCTCTCTTTCTGCCGGTAATGTGCTCCTCTCTAAACTTCAAGCCTGACATTGAGACAATAGGTAATTATTTATATCGCCTCCAGAATTCTATCATGGAAATTATAATGATGTTTCACACTGAATGAAGTTCATGGATGACGTTTCTTCAGTTGACATCTTCTGCCAGTTTATTTAACTACACCCGTAGGAATATGTAAGGACTTTGAACCCATGGACCAGTTCTTGTTGAACATTCAAAAAATAAATATATATGTAATGCTAATTTCTATTTCAAGATAAAATAATGGCTCTACAAATAATGTTTGAAACCGTGATTGTGAGAGGCGTCTACTTAAAGTTCATGCAAAAATACATTTTAGCTGTTGTCCCTATATATTCCCACATAGTGATGGAAAAAACTTCATGTCCAGTATGGTCTGCTCTTGTAAAATTATACAAAACGCGTGTTAAACTCAGTGACATCAAGTGTTTTTATATATTTTGAATCTACTTCTATTTCAGATTGCTGAGGTTAAATTAATTAGACAAATGCACCTATTTTTTCATGAACAATGATTTCATCGCCCATTGTAATGAAATAGTATAATATACCTTCGAATTAATAATGCGGAGCATTCTTGAAAAGTTTTTATTGACAATACTGGATATTCATTGACTTACTTAACCTAACCCTGGCAGTGTTCTGAACAGTGTCTTCAGGTCTAGGTATTACTAATACGTTGACATGAAAAATTGAACATTTTATTTTCAATCAATTTGAAACATATCTGGATCATATGAAAAAAAAGCATGAAGACCACTATCACCATTTAATACTCCGACCCCTGACACGTTTCTAGATGCAATGCCCTTTCGAAATTTGATAGACTCTGACTTTATAACTCTGTCGGCTCGCAATTTTGGCAAATAGAATACAACAGCTAGTGTTTTAAGCCCGCAAGAATATCATACAATCAAATCTATAGAGCCTCACCTCTGCAAGTGTGTGGTAAGATCTAGACACCTACAGGTAATATAGTGATCCCAAACATATTTCAATGTGCTGATTCATACACTGTGCTTAGATACGTCAAATAAAGCTTAGTTTCATAGTTTTAAAAGCTAATTATCTTTAAAGTTGTTCGATTCTCAAATCCTCTTTAAAGGTCAGAAATTTGAGCTTTTTTATCCTAGTATATTTCAGAGAAATAAGGGAATTTTAATAACTTATGCCCTTACCTAAGTAAACGAAGATCAGCCTCTACCTAATACTTGACTTCTTCAGATGTAGTCTTAAATGCCTTTGTTTCTAATACATACTTCGAAATTGAACTTCGAAATTAAATTCAGTTTGTTTTTGATGGCGTGTCATAAAAAGCTAATTTGTTATCTCTTTGAAATTTATAAAAGCACACGCAAGGTCCCTACATCATTTATCGGAGCATGTTTTCCAGGTGCATTTACTTGCTTTCTGAGGTATTTTCTCTCAGAGCATGGGATACATTTTGATACATAATGGAGGTATTTTTACTTTTGCAAAACAAGTAGGCGCTTTCTCTCTTTTGCAATATTAATCTAACATTCGGTGGACGACAGCGTTCAAGATTTTTAAATTGCATCGCTTCTATGATATGTCAGAATACCAAATCAAATTTTTTCATTGTTTAAACAGTTGCTTGAACACTGGTTCTAGCGCAAAATTGATTTCTATTCATGTCTGGATTGGTACATATAAAAGCATGAAAAGTGATATTCAGCCGATGAAATTGCGTCCTCACTTCATGTAAAAGAAGCCATGAGAATTTTGCGGCCATTATTGAGAGGAGCTCGCCTTATTTGACGCTGTTCTGTGCGTGGGCTAGGACGCCTACTCGTATATGCCCACTGTGGGTTATGAACTCATTTATTATTCACCGTGTTTCTCTATCAAGTAGCTTCAAATTCATGAGCGAGGCGTTCGCTTTCCTGGACTTGAAAATTCTTTTAGGTGTCTTCATTTTTCTATATCGTCCACTTAAGCATGAACCTATCAGCTTCGCAGCTTCCAAATCTACTGAAGCGTACACATTAACTTTTATTCGGCTACATCTTGCATTCTTTTATGACTCATTGCAACTTTATGAAAAATTTCCCAACAACTCATTACAGCAACTAAAAAATCGTCGATTTCACATTACAGAAATTTAAAAGAAAATTCGCCTAACTTTTACTGAGTACAATTGCACTTCTACTGCAGGTGGCTTGTTAAACTTGGATTAGATCAGAATTCCACTTAAACTTTTCTCGACTTGACGTAAAGTTTTCCATCTGCAGCTCGAGTCTAAATCGGACTTGATCTGACCAGACGAGTTTTCGACGTTCAGTGTTGACCACATCACACCTGCTGCAATGCCCAAACATTTAATTCTGAATTAAAGTGCTCTATTCCATGTTTCTCTTATGTGGTTTTATTTGATTCGTTTATATTTGCTTTTGCGATATTCATATTCTCAATGGTGTCTTGAACTCGTTTTAATGTAACTGATGCAAGAACTGGGTTCAGAAACAGTGTCTTATGAAAATACTTCGATACAGATAAAATTATAAAGCACGAATTGAATAAAAGACAAGTACTAAAAACAACAGCTCTTAAATTTCACCATTCATAAGAAAAGGGGTAAACAAGGTTTTTCAAGTATTAAAAACAGTATATGAAATCAATTGAATGAATGAACTTAGCGAAGTATGCTGAATAGATCGAAGTAAAATCTTAATGGAAACTCAGTCGGATGAGGGTAGACTTATATTCTAAAAAGGAGAGAAGATTAAAAACTTTTTCAGGGTCGAGGCATTGAATGAACGTTAACGACTGCAATTGAACTAAAACTTTTTTCATGCTTTTATCCGGAAGTGAAGTGTGTCGGAGAGTTGAATGAACCCGTGTGGAAACGATCAATTATTGTTCAAAACTCTGCTGTTGTGTCCTGAAAACTACGTAGTGTCACGCTGAAGTTTTGTGATGCACTCTGTGCGGAAACAAGGCCGTGCACTAAAGATTAAACGTGGACAAAAATATTTTTGAATTCAATGAAAAATGAGCAATTGGTATATTTATTGACCTTTGTGAGGTAAAACTTATAATGATGAAAATTTTGTGCCAGAAGTTTCAATAATATTCTGATGGAAATTTTTCAAAGAATAAGAAGCTACAGGAAGACAAAAAAGATAATTGATCTAGCAGGTGCTACATTCAATTCTGCAGCGTTTCAAGATTTACCTCAAAAAAATTCTCACTCCATTGTCAAAAAAAGATCTGATTTAATTTTAAAAACAATTCTGAAAAATATATTGTGCGCTTCATCCATTGCGAAAATTTATACTTAATAAGAAAAGTCACTAGTTTTTCACAATTTTACATTTGTCAACACAAGGAAAGTAATGATGCGTACTGATTTTCCTTCCACTTTTGTACTCTTCATTTTTGTGCGCTTTCATAATTTTTCATTGTGGTACTCAAAACTGAGCAGTCATTACTTCATACACCAGCAGTTCAAGTACATGCATGCAATAATATATGATGTTAAGGCTATAGTTTCTTGGAGTATATTATCATGAATGCGTATTCCTACACACAAAACATCTGTTGTATTAAATTAAATTGCTTTCACGAGCAGAATTTCAGTTGTAGTATACATGGACCTATTTATTACTGGTTCATACGCATATTAAACATGATGAACAAGTTTCATATTTATATCAGTAACGTATACAAAAAGGAGCATTCAGCTTTTTTTAGGCCAATTTGATCCACATAACAATTTTTACTGTGAATTTTCTTTCGTAATCTTCCACGCACCTTTAATAACTTTTCACCACAACGTAATACCCAATTTCACAAGTTGATAAAGTGTAAATGCTTGTTTCGTGTTTTCTCCTAAAATCACATTATTGCAAACGAACAATCGCATTCTACTGTACAGCCATAGGCTACACTGCAATATTGCTCGTTCTTTCAGACTCCTTTTGTAGTAGCATGGCTGGACCACGCATTATCCGGGATGTTAGGGGCCAGAAGCAGTCGATAAATTTGGTTTGTCTCGCAATTCAACTTGTTTACTTAGTTCTTACAGTGCATTGTTTGTCGACCATATCATGCGTGAACGAGAGCCTTGGGATATCTCATGATGCTATTTTAGACAGAGTTTTGAGATAAAATTTGTGAACGGCTTTGAAAGAATTGATACACAGTATTTAAATGCTTGAAATTTGAAGCAGCCGAGGAGCACAAACACTCCACAATTGTTCGAATATATGGACTTGTTATTTAGCTCAGAATTTATTTTAACACTATAGTTGCTACGTTGGAGAATGCGTGGATAATGGGATAGTTCTCGAAAACTGAGTAGAAATGAATTATCAGATCAGTTGATTATTCTTCTCCACCCAAGGACTAAATTTTGCATGCATTGATTGTTTCCCATTTGTACATAAGCTAATAGTTTTTTTACTAGTCATAAAATGTGCAGATTTTAAAGTATACTTTTCTCATATTCAGGTGTATGTAAGGCTAGAGCGTTTTCTATATACTTGCCTTTACCTTACCCTATTTTTTAACCCTTGAAAGCCAGACCGAAGAAGCAATTTGGGCTTGCACTTCTACTAAAGTTCAAAGGTAATCCCGTCCTTCCTCTCATAATTCTGTAGATTCTGAAGAATTAAGAACTATACAAAACTTAATCACCTGTGTTATTTCCACTTGAATATGTATACTGAAAAGTTCCAGTAATTAGTTTTAACAATTGGATTTTCAAAAATGAGATATCTGAGTGTTTAGTAAAGAAAATTTAAACATCATAAAGATTCACAGACATAAGTGACCTGAGACTGAGGTGTTACTAAAGTATTCAGATGATCAAAACTGTTTTATTTTGGGTATGAGAAAATTGGTAAGACTTATCATCGTTTATATTGTAATAAAATGAAACTAAAACAGAGGGTTTTTCTATATTTTTTGAATAATTTTAATCGTTTCTAGAATTATTGAAGACTTTCGCTTTCCATCATTTGCATTCGCATTGAATGGAGGTATTAACTGTTCCAGGGCATATAAGATTTAGAAACGCATTAAAGGCTCTTTGGAGGACGTTTGTTTATTTAGCAACACTACCTTGCTATTAAAGTTGATTGAAACTTGTCCAACTTATTTATTGCTTGTAAATTACTGAATTTGTCTTAAATGCTGGTAATGAAGTCTCTGAATTGGTGGTTCTGAGACCCTGGTATTTATCGTTATTTATCACCGCTGGTGATATTTTCATGCAATAAGAAAACAGTTTTTATTTTCTTTGCCCTGAAGTTTCTTTGTTTTTAAAGCCCTTGGCTCAGCGAATCTTTTGTCGAAGCAAAAGATTTAACCATACCCAATGTTTTGACCAATAGTCGGAAACTGCGGAGAACTCATTTCCATTTAAAGCAAACTAGTACACAGTGCATGATGCAGGCCAGGGGAAGAGGTCAGCTGTTTGTAGAGTCTTCACAAAATTCTGCAAAGTTCTCTTGGAAAAATGGTATGAACCCAAACTCCTGTCTTAGTTTTTGAGCAAAAGCTGCATGTTGATGAAGCAGAGAATATTGTTGGGCATTTTTATTGTTCATATGAGAGAAGCTTAATTAAGTTTTAATTATATCGTTATTTATCACGACAGTTATTGATTTTGTATATGTAGCTCTTAAATATTATTTCATAGGTATTATAATTTTTTACTAGCTTTAACTAACTAATCTGTTTTAAAAGTATGACATTGATTCCCTTCTTGATGGATTTTAATATCTTTCAAACTGAATATTAAATTAATTCACACCAGCAACTCTTAACATGGAGGGGCACCGTTCTATAAAATGTGTGTACTTTCCAGCTAAAAAATAACCTCATTGGCATTTGCTATTTAATTTAATGCTATCAAATTTTTGAGTATATTGTATATAATCCATGGAAACTAGCCAGCTTTCAAGAAAATGTTTATTACTCATCACTGCAAGTCGACTTCACACACTGCAACTTAAAGTGGTTAATATCAGCCCTAAAAAGTATCTACAGTTATGATTTTTAATGAACTAACTGTTCACTCTTATGAGGGTGGGGAAATATATCGAAGTTTCAAATTGTTTTACGCTCGATCACTCAAACGGAAGCCTTATCTCTCGAAGTATTCTGTGACTAGAAACAGTTTTTTTAAATTGAAGAACGGTTTTTGATGGAGTAATGCCGACGCCAAATCGTAAAGGGAAGAAGAGGTTCTGTTTAGTACTTTCTTAGATCATAGACAATGTTCCGTGAATTTAATTTACATGAAACAGGGAATTTATTGTATATAAATCGGCTAGAAAACAGTTGATGTGGTAATTCGGGATGAGCTTATTCAAAACCTGTTATGTATAACTTTTAATCAAGGAGGAAATAAAATGAAGGTAGGCGGCATGTAAGTAAAAATTCTTTAGTCAATTTCATTATTGCATTATTGAAACATGATTTTAATATTTTACATAAAAGTAGCATTGTTGTTGGCTTGTGTGTCCTTCTTTAATCCCTCACTGCCCGCAACCGGGCAAGCGGCGCATGACCGGGCAAGCAGCGCATGACCGGGCAAACAGTGCATGACCGGGCAAGCAGCATATGACCGGGCAAGCAGCACATGACCGGCCAAGTAGCACATGACCGGCCAAGCAGCTCATGACCGGCCAAACAGCGCATGATCGGGCAAGCAGCATATGACCGGGCAAGCAGCACATGACCGGGCAAGCAGCACATGACCGGCCAAGCAGCGAATGACTGGCCAAGCAGCGTATGACCGGCCAAGCAGTACATGACCGGGCAAGCAGCGCATGACCGGGCAAGCAGTACATGACCGGCCAAGCAGCGCATGACCGGGCAAGCAGCGCATGACCGGGCAAGCAGCGCGTGACCGGCCAAGCAGCGCATGACCGGGCAAGCAGCGCATGACCGGACAAGCAGCGCGTGACCGGCCAAGCAGCGCACGATGCACTGGTCATTGGTGTGCCCGTACATTCATTGTAAAATGAAATAGTGGTAAGGATAACACTGTTCTCAATGGGAATATTAAATGTAAACGGTTTTACACACATTTGCATTACTAACTGATTGCCACTGATTGTTTTCACTTTTCTTCGCGGGAGGGAGGGAAGTAAAAACAGTCTTTCCTCATGCCGTAACATTAACAAACGCTGAGACTGCTAGAAAATGCCAGTCGACTCATTTGACACAAGGTAATTACTTTCTCCACGGCACTTTATGTCAGCGATATTCTAGCATATCAAATTCCAAGGACGTCATCCAAAGGAATGAAATAAATAATTATGAAGCTCAACTACAACATACTGTCAACATTGTTTGCAATGCAGCTTAGTTCAAAGAAAAACATAATAGATCTTCTCGTAGTTCTCTAGTCGGAAAATTTTTTAGGTGTAGTTCATGGCTGACAGGTCATCCGACCCCATAATCCAACTCCATTGCAGAAAATCAACTCATTTCTAGTTGTGGAAACAACGCTTCCAGACAATATTTATGAAGTTTTCGCTGCGTTACCATTGCAATCAGAATAAAATGTTCAGTATTTTTGATGAAAGGGAAATGCACTGGAGGCTTTAATCCCGAGGCTGGGCAATTTACTTCTTCATTTCTCAGGAAGTTCGGTAATTGCGAACGATTCCATGCTGGAAATAGAATTAAAAATAAAACAGGAGTTCCAAAGCACATGCTGACTAGGCAGCCTTGGTTTACCATCACGAAGATGCAATTTTATTGACCCTTTTAGATGTTTCAATCTGGTTAGAATTTCCGAGTCAGATGCTAACTAAATACTCAATCAGTTAATGAAATACTTAATAAGATAACTAAGCATTCAATGAACTAACTAAATACTCAATACGCTAACGTAATACTCAATGACCTAATTAAAGACTAAATAAGCTAATGAAATATTCAGCAGACTAATCAACAAAATGATAATTGTGAATGATAAATATGAGATATTGTGAAGGTCTTGAATAATTACGTGTGAACAGCTTGCTCAATGTATGTTAAAGCAAATAAAAATGATTTTCCATTTAAATATGCCTTCAAGTTTCATTTAGTGGAAGATATCATAAAGATATGGACAGAATTCCACCTAACTTCTTCAACTCAGTAACAAATTTTTAGCATCACATTCAGGCAGACGAAAATTTTTTTCGGGATTCAACTTTCATTAATTTTGGCGCATCCTTGAATAAATTAAATGGTGCAAGCAACGTCCATGTTATTTTTGTGTATTTTTATAATACAAGTCCCATACTTGATATAACACATATGCACGGAGGTTAGCTAGTTTTCATAGCATGATATATTTTTAACTCCTTTTGTTTTAGGGTTTTTATTTTGACGACGCATGATTCTATAGGTAACAGTGAAACTCAATGATGAGGGTAATTTGCAATAGTAGCTCAGTGAAAAAGTTGCTAGTAAAATACTTTTAAGAATTCTTAAATCATGCAGTATCGTTAGTATATATCAAACCCAGAACATGAAAATTATTCGTATTTTAAAGTGTACTCAAGCGTGCCGTCGGGTAAATTTTTTTATTCCTCTGTGAGATTAACAAGTATTTTTAACAAAGTAACTAATCGTAAAAGTAACATCTGAATGACGGTCTTTACGTTACACTATTGCTATTTATTTTACGGTAATTGTGTTCAGTTGAGAGTATGGCATGGTTATGCACCACTTATAATGAGCTAATTTTCCTCAGATTGAAAAGTTTCAACCAATAAATGAATGGGCATATTGATTACATTAAGGTATTATACGTGGGATCATGTGAGTTATCAAGGGAATTTAAAAGGATTTTCCACGAGCTTCGTTGATGAGCAAGTCATTAAGTTCTTAGACTTGCAGCAAAACAAATGACGCTTCTGGTTTTCTTTTAGCGAATAAATTCAAGTGAATGAAGCATGAAAAATACTCCACATTATGTGAAAACAATGGAGCCTTTAATTAGCGGAGATTAATGCTTTCAAAAGATTAAACTTGAGAAACATTTCAGTTTACTCAAATAACCTGATCTTAATGTTACGAATAACAGAGTGTAAAAAATAAACGTTTTCTATTTCTTATTTGTTTTCAATGCAAAGTTGAAAAATTTCCGAACAAAATAAAAAACAAAAAATTTACCAGATTATTTAATCTTCTAAACGGTCACTAAGTTCGTTCTGTTCGTACACAACATCTTTTAACGTTTTGCCCAAGCATAAAAGATGCATCAAAACAGCTGCTTAGAGCTCTCTCCGTAGTTTTCAATTCCAAAGTCAACTTCTGTGTTGCTAAATTCAAATATTTTAAACATACATGAACCATAAGTCCCACGAGTTCAGGTCTGGAGAGAACGTGTTTTTTTCGACAGGGTTACTTGCCAGAGCTGGATATTTTTGACACAATGTGTTTACTGTACAAATTGCCGGGTTGGTTATTGAAGTTCACATCACAGTGTGACAATGATAATTCCATAACAACTTTGACATGTTTTCCTTCAGGTCGAACATCAAACTACACAAAAAAGGGTTTTCTTTCAGCCTTTGTTACCAAAGTCTTTGTAATGGTCTTTGTTACACCATCACAAACACTGCTTCATAGATTAGGTAGACTTTGCTCTGTTCATGTAGTCAAACAGCGGGTGACAATGCAATTACTCTGATGACAACTGCTGCAACTAATTTTCTTCGTCAGTGAAAATACGAGGGTGCAAGATAGTTTGATATTTATGTTACGTATCTTGTCGTTTCTCCACAAAGTTTACCAAGATATATTGCTCTTTTTAAATATGTAACGTGAAGTCACTCTAGAGAATACTTGATATGGTTCCAACGTATAGAATGCCAATTGAATGTAAAATGTAATATCAGTAGAAGTTTATTTGGCTATTTGATGAACTTTTGCATATAGCTGAAGAAACTATTCAATTGCCCGCTGGTACAAGACCTCATAAAGGAACTATAATCGGTCTATTTGCATGTGTGAAAATTTGTAGGTTCCTTATCATTGTGTAAAGAGTTCATTGAATGCCAACAAGAAAGACGTAATGAAGTAGGATGTTTCAATTATTAAACCTCAGAGCGCGTTTACTGTCAGTTGTTCAAAAGACAAGTTTTCTCTTAAAAACAATGCAATGGAAGCATATCAAACTTTCAAAATTGCTAACGCTACGCACATTTTTCTACATTAAAGTTTTCGTGCACAAAGTTGAATTAAAACAATGGCATACTTTTTTAGACAGGTGTCATGGGTGATCATTTTGTGAAGAAACGATATTTTGAATTTACAATGTACAGTAATTTTTGAGTCTTTAAATGAAAATGAATCTCAGGTACAGAGTCTTTGGAGCAATTATTTCGAAATATCGATTTTAAATTCTGAAGATCAATTTTAAATTTCTGCTAACAGAGGGTTAATTTTGAAAAGAACTACAAACTACAGTAATATATCATGAATAAATTTAGTCTGCATTAAGAAGTCAGGAGTAATAATTTTTGAAGCATTGCAATATGTATAACATCAACATAAATATTACATTTACTCAAATGAACGTCACTTTTGTCTTAAAAAAATCATCTGCTTGACACTTTTTTAAATACCTCACTAAATTGGCAATACGCGTGAACTTTCCGAAACAAAACATTTATTATTAACTCACTTTTTATAGAATAGTTGCTCAGATCTAAAGCTTTCGCTGAACTAGATTTCTACAACGAGAGCAATATAATTAAAACTCTTCAAATTGCAGCTCTTGATCTCCACTCGGGCTGGCTTTGGTCTACAATGGAACCTTTAGTCCCGTCCAAAATACTTGTAATTGCTGGGACCTCGGGCCAATACATGGCAGTGATTGGGCTATTATAAAAGCTGCAATAGCCCAGTAACTGCGCTGTGTGTTGTTTATTCTATTTGTGAGTAATTCACAGAAGGTATTTTTCTGTATCCATATTCTACATGCGATTCATTTTTCGACTGTTCCAGTTATTTGTTTCTAAAAGTTTTTGATAGAAGTTACTCCGTTCGAAAAAGCAAGAAAGTTTAATTGCACTGTTGTGCACGGTGTTCGGAATTTTACTTTCGTTTACTTCGAACGCAATAAAGTTTTTAATGTTCACCGACTTGTGAAATCGATCCTATTCAGTTGATCTTGTGAAGCACAAAATATTTAGAGCTGATGTATTGACACATCTGAATTGATGTATGTGTCAATCCAGAGCAATTTTTTTCAAATTTTGAGTGACTAAAATGAAACATTCGTAAATAGGTGAAAAAAATAAATTACTACAATGATTAGAAAATTAGAAGCAATGGTACAACTGTTAATGAAAACAAGACATATTTTGCAATATTGTATAAAAGCAAATTATGTTTCGTGCTCAGATTTTTATTTCTAGAGACCAGTGCATTACCAAGAGTTTTGTCTCAATTATTTTGGCTCGGTCTTTAAGAAATCATGTCGCTGCTCCTAAAGTTTCTTTGATGTCCTAGTTTCCTGAGTATGGGTTTCAATTAAATGCAACGAAATTAATTCAAATTGATTAATTTTTGAATTTTACACTAACAAAAAAGTTAATTGTATGTTTAAAATGAATCAAGATTAAATTAAATATGTTTTTCTCGGTTTTGTAAAATGTGTTCATGTCGTTGTTATAACTTCTCACCCTCATTTGTTAATCATGTTTTAGCTAATTTCAAGCCTCAGATTTTATTTAAAAATTGATGCCCCCGATGGCTTAGATGATTAACGATGAAATAACTTTTATAATTTTATTCTTTTGATGCAACTCTCCAAAATGATCAGAACGCTGTGATGTTGTATGAAATTTTGTAGAAGCTCCATTCCCAATTTAGGCTTAATAGAATTTTCACCGGTAGTAAGTAAAACAAAATAATAAAAAATAAAATTGGAAGTCAGTTTAAATTTGTTTACGCACATTTTTCGAAAACTTTTCATCCCAGCTGAGTTCGAAGGCTTCTTACTTTCAATTTTTCCCGCATGTTATGATGCTGAATTTCCTGATTTTTCTAATTACCTAACTAAAAACGATTATTAAAAGGGATAAAATATGTAGATGGTAAACATATGCAGGAATACACACAAATAGAAAGAAGTTTCATACTCTTTTTTATTCAATAATGAATTTCAGACAGTTTATACAGAATATAAAAGATTTTTCGATGTTGAATTTCTTTTGGTCTCACTTCATTGTTCGAATAAATTTCAGTAAAAACACACATATAATACACTCGTTTAATTTTGAATGAGACTCAAGGATTTTGCAGAATAATGTTTCAATATTATTTATATTTAAAATATATTGTCATTATTATTATTACATTCTTTGTTTAACCACCACACAATCAAAATATATCAGTTATGAAGTTTAACACTCTGATTTTTGAAAAGACAAAAAATACACTGCATACTATTTTGTATTTGACTGCAGAGAGTATTTTTCCGAATATTTTTCTCCTCACATCAGAGGAAGAAAATGAATGATGAAATAGTAATATAAAAAGTACGATATCACTGATGTCACATATTTACTACTCTCTGCATATTAATTTCAACGATAAGATGTAACAAATACCCTCACACGTCGTCTATGCTAACCATATGTTCCTTCAAAGTACGCTCTTCATAGGCAAAATAGATTTACTTATAAATATGAACGATCACAATAACAAACAACGGCTTAAAGAGTAGCTGTACTGCGATATAAAATGAATAATTTTCGAGATTGTTGTAATTTTAAGTTCAATACTCTCAACAATCCTTAAATATAAGGTATATGGTTATGAAATGATTTCGATTGGCACTTGCAATTATTGAATCCTCATTTAGCGCATGCAGCGAAACTGAAACAAAATATTTCGTATGGTTTTGCCATGAAACTACATTGCATTTGGCTTATAAGTGTTTTGCATGAGAAAATACAGCTAAGAAAGCTGCAATACTTCAAGAAAATAGCGTTTTGATGCTTCTACGAAGAGTTTCCACTTGAAAATCAGAAAGATACATGTGCCAATTATATATTTTTCATTTCAACTTTAAAATTCGAGGCCCATTACGCTTCTTGTGAAAATTCACCCGTCAAAGTAATTCTCAGCCGGAGTTCAGCGGTTGGAAAAATTCAAATCAAGGAGGAATTTTTTCTCATAATTGATTCTTTCACTTGTCAATTAGCAGAGGATATCGTTGAATTTCGTAAAAAGTTGAAAACATCCTGCTAATTCAGTATCTGAAATTACACTGCTAGTGACTGAGATCATTTCGAAGATGCTGCAGTTGTTAAGCTTACGTAACAAAAATATTGAAGTTCTAACAAATTGCTACTAGTCCATATAAAATTTCATTCCACACTGCTACCAAGTTTCTGTTTAAAGGCCGTTATTGGGTTATTTGAACGCAGGAATGTGTTGGGACATTCCTTAGGGATACGACGCTGCATGATTGATCGATTTCTGACATTCCCGAAGGACGCCAAGCAGAATGGCGATGGTAAAAATCGAAAAATTCCAGCCCAAAAATTTTGGAGAGACGTCCGTTTCCTTGGTTTAGAATTCAGAGAAAGTTTATTTTTGCCTTTGTCAAAACGAGTTGAACATATTTCTGAAGATTAAATTATATGTGTGCGTGTGTTTTTACATGAAAGAGTAGTGAATAAAGTTACAAAGCCATGCCATTTTCGTGTTTATTTTTCGTTCATATACTTCGACTTCAGTGTAATAAACAAAATTATAGAGATTTAATATATAGAGAGCACAGACAAAATGATATTAAAATAGTTTTTGTAACGCATTTGAGACTCCTAAGATGTAATCAGGGGAAACGGGTCAAAAGAATGGAATTTAGTCTCTTAATACTGTATAAATATTATTATTCAAGGATTTTGAAGGAACGACTGACTGTTTTTTCGATTGCATTCGTGTTTATTTCAAAATGCTAGTAGATTTGGCTCAGAAAAATCTAATTCAGGAGAAAAATAAACTTGTGTGATAATGTTGAGGGGCAGTTTTCTAGGCAGTCTTCTTTATCATTCCATAATTATGATAAATGTTATCCATATTTCTCTAATTTGTTTTTATGTTCTATGCTTAGTTTTTCGGATAATATTTATCAAAAAGAACATTTTTATCGAATTTATTTGAAACAGAAAACAGTGCCCACGTAATATATCGTAGCTCTGTATGGATTCCTGTGTTTCAATGTTAGTCTCTCATACAGCATGTAGATATCCCATTTTCATTCATGAATTTCAATATTGTTATTTTCTGTTTATGATTTGATTCACAAATACCAGCTTGAATCAAAAGCTACAACCGTGTGAATTTCTGTGATTTTAAGACAAATTATCACGAACTTATTTCGTTGCTCCCTTCCTCTTTTAAGAGATATTTTCTAGGTTTTGTTACCTGCTCTGCAGAAACATGCACACATTTGATAGCGTACACCATAGAATATAACTTAATTACTCTGACACTATAACATTTGAAAGATCCCTTGGACATTTCAAATATTGACTTGCATAGAACTGGATGTTTCCTTTTATTTTGTTTTGCGTGTTAAATTTTTCTTCAATTGTTATCTGAGAAATAAGTCTTGAAAGACTAAAGAAAATGGCGTGGTTGCAATATGCACTTGCTTTACTTGGAATTAGCACTGGTACCATGAAAATATGATCATTAGGTATTTCAAGATATTCCACTAGTGGCACGCGGAACAGTCCTCGCGTGTACTTGTAGTAAGCGGAACAGTATTCACGTGTACTTGTGGTACACGCACCAAGGTTCACTGTTTTGTGGTACACGCACTAGTATTCACGTGTATTTGTGATACACGTACCAAGGTTCACTGTTTTTGTGGTACACGTACTAGTATTCACGTGTACTTGTGGTACACGCACCATGGTTCACTTTTTTGTGGCACACGCACCAGTATTCACGTGTACTTGTGGTACACGCACCATGGTTCACTGTTTTTGTGGTACACGCGCCAGTATTGACGTGTACTTGTGGTACACGTACCATGGTTCACTGTTTTGTGGTACACGCAGTAGTGTTCACTGTTTTTGTGGTACACGCACCAGTGAGTGTTCACGAAGCAGGGTTCACTTGTTCTAGTGGTACTCGTGAACACGCTTCAAAAGAGTGTGGCCAAAAACTTGCTAAAATTATTCATCAGGTATTTGGAGAATAATGACCCTAATGTATAAGCCTTTACATTGCTTAAAAATGTTGGTTAAAATTTTTTTACATGAGGAGCCTAAGCTATCTTGGCAGAGTTACTGAAATCAGAAGTATAATAGTATAAAATTCCATCAGATGTTTGGGCAGGCTAGAACTAAATTTGAAATAGATTTTACTCCGGAGAGACGGATAACATGGATACGGGTTCAGAAGTTCGCTGTACATACATATATACGACATATAGCGCAGTGAATAATTCGATTAAAATTAGAAAACCTGAAACCAGTACGAACAAAAGCACATATAAGAAAAAACAACCTTGTAAATGAGTGTATTAAAAAACAGCGATAGGATCTACAAGTTCTAATTTTCAGTGCAATGTGAAATTAAAAAAATGAGGTCACCGCCTCACTCGTTGATGCAGACTGGCGTGGCGTTGATCGAAATATCTTGATTAGAAAAAGTTGGAACTGCTCGTTAAGATCTTCACAGCCAATGGATGAAGTTTTTTGTGATAAAAAACCGAGGGGAAAACTGTACGTAGCTCCACCTTTATCACAAGTTGCTCGGTTCTCCTCATTCCACTGAGATATTTCATAACTCTTTTTATTACGTTACATGTATCCAGATCTTGACTGCTTCTCAGGCCTGACGAGTTTGTAGTCAGCAATGGAGAGTTTCGCTAAAGCTTCTACTTATAAAAACTGAAACTCATTTTCTCTCAGATATACGCATTTGTTTTCACAATTTGTGCGTTCAGTTTGTCTAGAGGTTTATGAAATTTTCAATTGTGTATTTCTGTGACCATAATTGTTTTGTCACTTTGTAATAGCTTAATTAAATGTTCGTTGCCGAAAGAAAAAATCAAGGCAATTCTGATTTTTAATTAATTTGACTAAGTTGAGAGTACATTAATTCACTGAATCATCTAAAGAAAATTATGTTCAAAAAACTTGAATGTCGTTCATAAGAGTATTCACACCGGTTCTTTTGTTGGTCATACTATGAAAAAGGAAACCAAAGAGTAATACAAGTTGGCAAAGGTTATTCTTTAGTTCTAAATCTTATTCAAGAAGTTATATATATAACGGTAGGTAAGGGAAATCGGCAAGCTCGATCCCTAACTTCGGAAGAAGGATTGGCTCTGAGAGTCGAGTGCTAGCCGACGCCCTGCAATTTGCATCACCAGCTTGGTTGACTGGTGAGCGAATCTGCTTGCGAGCGAAAAGACTCGGGTTCGAATCCCGCTGCCGACATGGTTGATGCGGCTAGAAATACGGCATGGGACTTGGGTATACAACCGAATAATTATCGAAGTAATTATCCGACCCAAGAATGGGCCAGAAGGTTCGTTCCTATAGCCTAGTTCTATTCTATTCTATTTATCCCAATTTTCGAAAATTCATTTCCATTCATTCATCTTATAGAATATTCGTCACTGATGGATACTGATGAAGTAATGCTGGTTTTGTAAGCATCACTTTTACCAAAAGAACTGCAGTGTAAATACATGGTAATCTTTTCTAAGACCACAATGTAAAACATCAGATCATTCTTCTAAATCAGACTTGATATTTGACACGTTGCCAGAGGTTGTTCAAAATTGCAGTTTAAGTAATGCACCTAGTGTTACACACGTGTACCGAAACGTATTTAACGTTTAAACTTATAAAGTTAACAGGAAAATGTACAGGAAGAAATTCCAGCAGTTCAATGTCTGAGTGTGTTTGGCTCTTAATAATAAAGTGGAGAAATGTTTGGTCAGTAACGCCTGAACGACAGGAATGAAGCGACAATCCCTGTTCGCAACGTTGTAATAATTCTTGAATTTGGTTTCTGGAATTTGATTCAAATTTGATCAAAAATAATATATTGGGTTCAATACAAAGGTTTATCTTGTGCTTAGAAGGCAGGAGTATTTTCAAGCGAAGTACCATAATTTTTCATACTCCATCCTCGTTTAATTATCCTTGATGAAACCTGGGCGACCTTGAGTGGGCATAAATAAGTAATAAGTGAGACATCATCAAGAAAATATGAGAATTTGAAGAAAAGATTAGACTTCCATTAGTTCGGAAGTCACTGCACGGATTTTTTTTTATGTGGACTAGGATTTGTTGTAAGTGTTTCCATGGAATTTCAAGTTGAATTACAAGATGGAGTCGGAAAAGTATTAACATATTTAGCGTTTAATTCCCATTAACGAATTTTGTTCGTGTTTCTCAAAAAGATATAAATTTTATGAATAACCTAATATGTGTTAATGAGATTTTTGATTAACCGATGGTCGTTAACGGTTCGGGAGAATGTTTTAGAGATTTTAATCTTCATTCTTGATAGAGATGCCTGTTTTCAACGACACAATTTCTACGATATTTATCTTTTCATCTAAATGTGATTTTAAAAATTGCTCATAATTTCTAGTGAACTGATCAGAATATTTTCAACGTAGAATTAGCTTAGTTCTACTCTTTCACTGGCGCTTTGCAACTTTTTTGATAGAAAACTTTAGTAAATGCAGACGAACCAAGACGTTCACGATTGCTTGGCTCTCCACATCATATGAAAAAAAGGCTAACGGATCAAACAACCTAAAATATTGAAAAAATAATGTATAGGCAAATTGGTATTCATTCGTTGAAGAATAATTCGTTGAATGCCTAATTTGTTTTTATGGTATGCCTCAAAAAAATTCAAATTAACGTTTTCGATGATGTATAAGACGAATTATTTAGATGAAGAATTGGTTCGGATACATACAACACTCAAAGTTTAGGTTTTCGTAAAATTTAAACGCAAAATGTCTCTTTAAAAAACTTGTCTTACGATTGCTTAGTATTTTAACAAAATTACGTTCGTTTAGCTTTTTAATTTCCGGAAAATTAAATGCTCTCGCTCGGTACTTTGAGTCAAAGGACAGACTTTAGACTGCAATCAGACCTACAAGAAACTGCAAGAAACTTCTTCCGCCCGGACGCTGCTGTTGACTTCCTCTGCAATTCTCGGAGTTCCTTCTTCTGCAGGAGCAGAACTTTGAGTGTTCTCCTGGCCGCTGACACGTAGACTCTGGACTGTAAACCCCAACTGTTTTTCGTAATTCGTTTTATTTAAAGAGCTTCTTAAAGATAACACCACATTTTGACGTTGTGATAGAGCTTCAAAAAACTGGTTACATGCGTTTGTATTTTCATTATTTTTTTTCCTTTAAAATGACACTGACTGTTTTGTAAATATTCGTAATTTGTATAGGTTTTAACAGCTGTTTTTTCAACGAATGCAGTAAAATTTTACCTTCTGAAGTTTCAAGAGTCAAGCTAACTTCTTAATTAGTGTAGGCATAAAGTGCCTTCAGTAAGTAGGCATCATGTTTTCTTTACAAATTCGGCAGATTTCACTATAATTTAATATTTATTTCTTACAGGTCGATGAGTCATGATCGGTGTGAGATTCGGTAAGATTGGAAAGGAAAAAAATCCTCTGTTTTTCATGATATAATGGAGTAGAAAACTAGCAACTCAACGAGGAGAAAAACTCAACACTTAGAAAAATCTCAACAAGGAGTTAATGTTCTCAGTAATCCTATGGAATTAACAGTGGAGTTAAGGTTCTATGTACCTTCTATTAAACTTGACAAACCAGTAAGATTTTACTTTGGCCAAACATCTCGTGAGGCTTGCATTATTCTTCTTCGTACATCTGTTCAACTCGTTGTTAACTTTGAAAAGTCTTTTACAAACGCGGATGGACATTCAGTTTCTATCAATTATTTTTGACTACTAGACCCACACGGGAAAAATCAAGTGTTTTTCCTGATTTGTTTAGTTTGATTTACCAGTTTGACATTGAAGGATGTGTCTTTGGTATCCACAATAAAATGCTTACAATCCATGTATACCCTACCGACAGAGAGACGGACCAAGCAAGCAAGAAAAAAGATGGGTATTATTATATCGTGGGATAATTCAGGCTCAACAATATTGTTTTACTACTTTGTCTGTACAAACATCAAGGCTTTGGAATGATTCACTTCATCAAATATTTCATGTCATTTTCAAGATGGGATTTGTAATGGAATTTTTTCCTTAAATATTTATTCTGGAATCCACTTCCGTACAATTTAATGTCAGTCATTGTATTTCATTTACTTTGTTCGTATGTTGTGGATTTTCCTTTTTCAGAAGCCATGGAGAATATTAGAGAGTAAAGGTTTCTTTCCTTATATTTATTGTTCGTTCAAAGTTCTGGACATCCAATGTAAAATAACTGAACTCCCGCTGCCATTGCTAACAGGGATCATTGCCGCTTATCCTATCATAGGAAAATGACGGTCGCAAAAGTTCATATTCGTATTTAATGCATACAAAAATTTATTTTCTAAACTAAAAAATTAATTTGGAAGAACCCGTGACATGCCTGATGTATTTTAATCTATTGACAAAATAAACAGAAGTAGAAGGGGCGTTCCCCTCCAGGTGTAGTGGAATCTACTGGTGAAACGAGTTTAGGTTCTTGATTAAGATTATAGTAACAAGATGGGTTAGCCAGAGAGATAGCTACTTGACTTCCCTCTCAGTGTCGTGAGGTTTGCCGTGATGGTGCCTGTAGGTTTCAATCTAGACTCACGTTTCATTGGAATACGGGATTCTATCTTCGTGCATCAATTACTGCTAACGCAAACAAGTAACAAGAAGTACGGACATAACGATTTGGAGCACACCCTTACATAGAGCTTTAATAATTTTCCCCAACACAATATAAACATGCTATGAATATTTTTAGAGAAAAAGTAAGTAAAATCCTTCATTCACTGTTCGAAAAAAAAATAATTTGAATACTCATCACTCAAGAATTTCATTTAAGAGATTTTTTCCTATAGGCACCTATTGTACATCTTATGATAAGTAGCATACATTTTGTTGAGAAAAAGTACATGAAATAAAATAAAAACAATAATAACTTTTTCTGCTCATAGCTTAACTGATGATATAACCGGT
This sequence comes from Trinorchestia longiramus, assembly GCA_006783055.1. Lineage (NCBI taxonomy): Eukaryota > Metazoa > Arthropoda > Malacostraca > Amphipoda > Talitridae > Trinorchestia > Trinorchestia longiramus. The sequence continues at coordinate 146,826 of VCRD01000124.1, read as the reverse complement.
GAAAGCGACTAAACAATTTACTAGCAAGTTTGCCTAACTCCCTGAACCGAGAGCCAAGCTTACATCTTGAATAAAATAATCGCATGACTCAGGTACAAAATTTCATGAATAGGAATGTAATCCTCCGGCCCTTTATAGATATAGCTCAATGCAAGCAGCTTCAGAATATTAGCGGGCCAAAAGGATGGAAGACATATTTTTTGGTCCTTATGCAGCTTTAATAAGCAAACGTACTGGGTTCTGTAACATTTTATCATACACAAAGGCATCCAGAATTTCGAATTTATGTTGCTCAAATCGTAAAAGTTGGGTACAGTACGTCATAATTAATGTCAGTATTCCTCTTTGCCAAAGCCAAATTTAAAGTGCTATGTTGGGTTAATACATCTAACTTTTTTCTATATTATCATTACTCTACATTTTTTTATTATTGTAGCTTTCAAGATACGAAATTTCATTAAAAGTATTGCATCTCAGGGAATTGAATATTCAGTTCAGTAAAACAAAATGTGATTTTTAAAGCCCTGTCATTTAAAAAAATATATGCTTACTAATTTAAACAGAGAAAAAACATTTTCTATCCTCGATATCATTGAAAGTACAATATCTTTATGATTTAAAATAGCTCTGCTGGAGCTATTTAGGTTAGAAATTTTAAGCTCCTTTTGTAGAACTTGGATGCTCAGTGTCTATGTTCTGACGACAGAAGTAAACGCCTTCATGGCTAAGAATTCTTTCTAAGAAACTTTCTCGTGATTTTAAATGTTGTGCTCCTATTTTGTGTTGTGCGAGTGGCTAGCGTGGCTCAACATTGACAGATATATGCAGTTCACAGCTCTAGTAATATCGAGACATATCTGGTGGGAAGAGTCGTTTGGGGCATCATGAGCACAAACGAGTTTTGAACTGAAATCATAGGTATTTTCACTAAATGAGAGCTGGATTCAACGATCAAGAACATGGATAAAATCAGAAACGCTCTAATGAAACGTGAGTTGGGTTAAGCGATTAAAAATCTGCTTAAAATACGATGGTCTTTAATAATATCTGAACTTGACTAAACAATTAGGAACTGGTTTAAAATAGGAAGTACTTTCATTAAAATTCAAGCTGGATCAAACGATTAAGAACCTAGAAAATTTAGAACTTCCGTATCATTTACACATGTCCTTGGTACGCATGGTGTAGCTTTCACTTCAAACAGGGGTTGCTGATCAATAAATTATAAGAACTTATGCTTCAAGGGTTGTACTTGAAGATCATCTACTCGTATTTTGACTGAACAGTAGAAAGAGTTTCTCGAAAAATGAGATAGGCTAAAATAATTTCTAAACACAAAGAACGCCAGATCGTTTAGGCTTCATCAGTATTTTAGAATAGAATAGAAGGAGGCTATAGAACGAACCTTTTGGCCCATTCTTGGGTCGGATAATTACTTCGATAATTATTCGGTTGTTTACCCAAGTCCCATGCCGTATTTCTAGCCGCGTCAACCATGTCGGCAGCGGGATTCGAACCCGGGTCTTCCTGCTCGCAAGCAGACTCGCTCACCAGTCGACCAAACATCATTCATAAATTTTCTTGTGGCTTGAGCGTTTACAAGCAATTCACTGCCATAAGAATAGAAAGTAACTTCTGAGAAATTAGATCTAAATTTTGAGCCCCGAAAATTCTTCAGGATCTTCATAAGTTATATTGGAAGGATGGGGCTAGAGAAACAATATTTCGCTCCACCGACCAGCGCAATTTACGATGTCATCATTTTATGCATGCTACATAGCTTGTCATTTTCCTTCATGATCAATCATCCTACGAAAGAATATTATATTTTTGGTATAAGGTATTGTGGCCTCAAAGAATGCATGTTATTGGCTTTCATTTTGGAAATTATTCGAGAACATGCAATTTTTCATGCAAAATTAATGTTTAATGGCCGAGGGCAATAAAGAAAAACAAATTGTTCTAATTTTTCTCTCATGTTTCATAAAAAACATGTTACATGGAACATGTAATACATATATGGAAAAAAATCTACCGTTTTATGTACTCGGACTTTGTTTTACCGTGGTGACTATTTCCTTTTTTCCCTGGTTTTATATAGAGCATATCAGAATGATAATAGATATCTTTATGTGAGAAGTTACAAGCACAGTAACTTGAATAGCAAATTAAATATTTTGGTTTTCCTAATTTATCTAGAACAATTTTTAAATGAGTCTCGTTCTCTTATGAATCAATTCAGCAGATACGATGAGTATATAACTTATGGATGCATAGAATGAGATGTTTTTGTTGCATTGGTTTTGGACGTAGCACTCAGCTGCGTTTCATCTGTTTCACTTTTAGTTCACTTATTATTTATGGCACTAAAGTTTCATCCACTTCGCTCCATGGTTTTAAAAATTCAACAAATAGCCAGTAAATTGACTGTAGATCTGAAAATATTATTCTCAATCGTTAATAGCGTTTCTAAGTGTGTGCAAGTATTCGTACGTGCATATTTATTTGCAGAGATGTAATAAATTATCGAGTTAAAAGTTTGACATCGGTCGAAACGCCATTATAATGCATTTATCCTCGATAGCTTTTCAAACAATTTCGAGCAAATCTTTTTAAAAAATCGCTAAATCTTCGAGAAAATTCTTCTAGCACCAACGAATTTTCGACTGGTGCGCTAACAACCAGTGGTGGGGACAAAATACTGGTAGAAATAACGAGTGATATTTCGTCAGAGTCTGGGAAGGGTCCCGCCAACGAGGAAGTTATGGAAATTTTTTGTTGTTTATAGGCCCAGGAAAGGAATACCTCATTCACATTTAGCGGCGACAACTTCGAAATATTCTCGCTAAGGGAAAGTGAAGACTGAAAACCGCTTTTCTTTTACACCTCTATATATATACTCTATGTATGATATGAGATCAAAATTTATAATCAAATTGAGTATTGTAAAGTAGAAAAATGCTGGAATATTAAACCGAATGTCAATGGGGTTTCATCACACGTCAAAGGAGTTGATATCAGAACAGTGTATTTATTATAACTATTTTTATATCAATATAATCTTCAATGGGAGAAAGTGTGTAGAGATTCAGTTCACGGTATACAGCGATATTACAAGAAAACAAAACAATTCCCACCATGTATTGGGTTGAGAACTTATTTTTTGTCGAACGTTGTGTTCGAGGAATTTCTCCGATCAACGCAATTTTTGAGCGAGAGAAAATATTTCCGGGTTAATTCCGATGAATCAAAGCAAAAAATAATCACCACGGTCATTTCTATAGGAGGAGAAACAACCTTTCTTTTTCATGAAGAACCAGAATACGAATGCAATATTAGACGCTGCTCCCAGGCTCGGAATGTCATATAAGTGAAGAGCGACCGCATGTATGTATTTTAACACTCGAGATATGAAAATAATATAGGATGAGGGTATAGCCCCACAAGGCAGCATCAGGCTCTATTTTTGTGTGCCAAGAATAACCTTTTGATAGTGCGAGACACAGAATAAAGTTTTTATGCAGACCATTCTATTCATCACGTTAATTGAGTGGGAATCTGAGGTGACCCCTTTTAGTTCCAGGAAACTTTAGAATCAAGTTTCGAAATTGATATTAAGTGAATTTTATACTCTTGCTTATTTACACAATAATTATTTGATTTTCATCTGTAGTAGAAATTTCACATTTTTCAAAATTCGACGGTAATGACTGAGCTTAAGATTTATGGTGTGTCGATGGTTGTTTAACTTGTATTCTTTTTATTCACAGACATCGTTTCAAACTTCACGGGCATATTTGCATAAGGCATCTTGACTTCAACTTGCCTCTATTCTTATCGAAAAGAGAACTTCATCCTTGTCTCTTGTTTGCAATGCCTCAAAAACATATGATCTCCACGTTTGATGGGGGAAACTTCACTGATGAATTCTAAAAGTTACCCTAATGAAACACAATAAAGAACTTTCACAAGATCCCTCAAAAAGTAGAAGTTCGAGTAAATGTCAAGTTAAAACAACGAGCATGTTTCAAGTTTCCAATGACTTTCAACAGGCAAGAAAACGAGGCGTAAACGAGATTGCTTGACAAACTTTATCTCTACTTTAGCTCTTCGCTATCCATTCCAACATCTTATAGGATGTTGGTCGTTCGAGCTTAGTTGTTTTGAAAGGGAAAATTTCTGGAAGTCAAAATTTACGAATGACGTACTGTAAAATTAAATAAAAAACACATATTTATTTTTTTTACATAGTATAATATATTTTAACATTGATATGTCCAATTAGTTTCAATTCAAGTTAATGAGTAGAAGTTAAACTGAGGTAACAGTAGCGTTTGAGCATATATGTCGTACAGAGTGGTGCATAAATAGAATAGAATAGAATGAGGCTATAGGAACGAACCTTCTGGCCCATTCTTGGGTCGGATAATTACTTCGATAATTATTCGATTGTTTACCCAAGTCCCATGCCGTATTTCTAGCCGCGTCAACCATGTCGGCAGCGGGATTCGAACTCGGGTCTTCCCGCTCGCAAGCAGATTCGCTCACCAGTCGACCAAGCTGGTGATATGAAACATATGATCTCCAAATAAAACACCTTTTAGAAATTTATTTATAACAAACTATGAAAGGTAAAGAGATTTGGACAATTCTAAACCATAGAAACGATGTTAAATTTAGTTGATAATCGAGTAGAGAATTTATTAAATAATTTTTCATTAATTGATAATAAATGAATGTATGAATCAATTAATTCCTATGATAACTTTCTGAAACGGTGATGTTACTCAGGAGCCATCCTATGCAAAGAATATCTACTTTTATTTCTAATTCATCAATTCTAGGAGCTGCCAGAGTATGTGTACCATGAAAACAACACATTATCAGGGTCTAAAATAGCAGTCTGCACATGGGAATCTTAGTAGAAGGAAATATTTTCACCCTAAAGAATTTATTTTAATCATTTTCCATCATCTTCTGGTAATTATTACACTTTGGATGAGGAAAGGACGGTCACTATATGTATTGCAAGCTTGTGGTGCAAACTTAGTTACCAATAATGACTCATTATTGCATTTTCGCTGGCAGAGAAATTTCTAACTTGCATAATCAGAAAGTTGGATATTAGGAAAACAGCGTTCAAGTGCCATGACGCCATGGATTTTTCTTCAGACTTTGAAACTTGAATTTACTTGAACAAGTCGTTAGTTCTTCCCCTGTGTGTGTACGTGTATGTAGCATTTCATTTTACAGTTTAGAATGATGAAAAGTTATATGTAATAGCTGAGTTAATTTTGAAAACGTAGCTGGTAAATCCAATAAGTAAAACTCCAGAGAAATTTCAGCATTTTTTTACGCCTATCTTGATTTAGTGTGTAAACTCTAAATTGCTGAAAGTTGTGCAATAAATGTGAATAGAGATAAATAATGTTATGAAGTATAAATATTCAAACTGTCAGCTTTCTGATCTCAGAAGTATGATATAATAAAACTTTTACGGATTTTGGGAAATGTTTTTTAAAAATGTGACAAAATGCGTGTGTTTAAACATGGTGTGCAAACATTTAGTTTGAGTTCTGTAGATAAATTAACGTCTTTTGCAAAAAAAATCAGCATGAACGTTATTATTGCACTCAAGATTTTATACATTCGGTGAAAATATCTAAAATTTCTATTGAATTTTTATCGACTAAACCTAAATTCAGTAATTTAAGGTAGGAGAAAGGTCATAGTTTGCTATATTTCAGAGTGTAATGCCTTCAAGTTAAGGAAGTAAGGTTACTAGATTGAATTCTTAGATGTTACCTTCATTCTAACATGTATTATAATCCTGTACTATGTACGTATTATTATGTATTTATTTTCTTTGCATTCGTATAAATATACTTCGCACGTGGGCAATTGTGTACTTCTTTTTCAGACGAGGCGATGCTGCTATCGGATTCCTTACTGTTTAATGCAAAGTGCTAAGCGAAAAATAGATCCAATACTTATTATTAAGAACTTATGCATCAATGACAGTGAGCCAATCTGGAAATCCAGATAAATGAAAGTCAATACACAGGAAAACGAATAGTGAAAACTGGACAATCTCTTGAAATAAGGTAGGGGAGAAAAAACGACGAGATTATCGCTTCTATTAAGTATTCTACATACATCTGTTACTAAATTTATTGAATATCGGTGAGGACTTCAATAACTTGAGAACCTCAATGCTAACAAAAAAAAGTGCGATGTAGAGTGGCTGATGTCGCTCATTAAACCACTGGCAGGGAACCATCCCCGAACAACACTTCACTTTCCATCTACGAGCGTGACGACGTGTTTGGAGCTCCACTAATCAATGGAGACCGGGAAAGAGAGGGAGAGAAATGTCGGAACTGAAGCCAGTGAGAGTGGGAAGTTATCAAGCAAGTCTGAAGTTTCGGCCTCTTTGTCAAGGCAGAAAGTGAAGGACCATTGGCAGTAACAGTGATTTGTTCCAAGCGTCCGTTGCAGACAGACAAAAGAACGTGGTTTAGGTGTCACGATAGTCGCGTGTGTGTCCTCTCCAAACATTGCAACTATTAATAGAAAATCGACGTCATTTTTTGAGGTGAGTTTCAATATTAAATGAATGCAACATAGAGTATCATAGAGTATGAAGTAATTTGTCCATATTAATTTAGTAACTCGCGGCAAAAATCGCTAATTAGAACATCATAGAGGAAGTAAAAGCTACCTCGGCCCTAAGATTAACCATTTCTTTGCTTCTTTTGAAGGTCTTTTAATTTAAGTTCTGTGAAGCGTTATGTGAAATCTGATGAAAGCCTTTGTGAGAATTGTGTTTTAATTTTAAAACATTTTTGAGTGGGTTGTGCCCTTATTAATTTGTTTCTGCTTGTTTTACGATTAATCGTGCATTGAATAATTAGAAGCTCTGAAAATATTCAGTAATATCAACAAATTATTTTCCCACACATTCTTTCTGTGTAAGTTCCGAGGTAATTATTATTTTAAGTCGATATTTATAATGATTTTATGAATTCAATCGCACAAAAAAATATTATTTGTCATGGACGTTATGAAGATGCAATTTGAATCAGAAGTGCTAATGCAGAATGTTGGAGTGAAAACGGTTCCAAGGAAAAGTAGCGCAACAGGTCATGTGAGAATGAAATTTATTTGGTACGAATTGACTAAATTTGCTTAGGCAGTTTGAGTGCTGCAATAATAAAAAAATGAAATGGTCCATTGTTGTAAGCACTGAAGTCAGAGTCATGAGCATGAAGACATACGGACATGGAATATGGTTACTTTTGAATTTTTTCTTTCCTATGTTGGTTATGTGTGCCACTCAGAAATCACAGAAACCATGCAATACATAATTTCAGTGATTGTGTATCTCAATATAAGGTCATTTTTTGTGTATAAAATTCAATGCAGAAAATGTTAGATAGCGTACAATAAACAATAATAGCTCTTTGAAACACTTTTACAGTCTGGTTTACAATAATTATCATGTCTGAGTTTGGATGCCACTAGAAATAACTCTTCCTACTGCATTGAGATAGATCACAAACAAATACACTAAGCTTTTTTTTTAAATATTCGATAGTTTTAATGAACTTTTTTATGTGATACTAAGAATGATGCTGCGTTAATAATCTTAACCTCGTGTTGCTATTGTACTTCTTACTATTTTTGACTTGTGTGGCGGAGTCTGTTTTCGTTATTATGATTTTAGGTTGATATTTTGAAACTTGAGGTATTCAGACTTCAATTTACTTAAAACCATAGAAATAACTTTAGCAAATGCCTAAATTAAATACCTTACTAAAATGGCTTGGCTCAAGCATCAGTAGAGTTTGGTACATACGTAAAGTTATTACAAAACCTAAAATTATCAGATGCAAAGCGTCTAGACAATGGAGATGAGTCGTCTCTCGCTCCTCAAGCTTTGCACCAACTTTGATATACAGGTTCCTTTTGGGTCTCTGACTTTTTAAGAAATGCAAATCTTTCCATTTCCTACATGTTCTTTACTGACCAACTTCCTTTTACTATTTTCCTCTTAATTTTATAACTCCTTATAGTGCTTTTTTGACCCATCGCCTGTGCAAGTAAACTTGGATAAGCGGTCCTCAACCTCTTTTAGAAGCAAAATAACATTTGAAGAAAATGGCTCACTCAACCTAGAAACCCTTCAGGTAAATTAAACTGAAGCTGGTTCCCCTTTCCTCGGATGCGAATCCGCACCTAAACTCAGCATGCACGTCCGGCAAACCTCACGAGGCTGCTCAAACACGGGCTCCAATTTGTGATGACGGCTGCTCCAGGTCGGGTTTCTCGTCGAACAATTCGATTGCGTTAACTTCTCACGCAATACAGACAAATGCATAATCACGACTTACTCTGTTTTTACTGTCAAATTACCTGCAGCGTTTTTACTTATTTTACAACATAATTGAAAGGAATGTAAGAAGGTATTCGTTAATGTAATAATGTTGAATTTGTTAGTTTTTTATGGTTCATATTATGTGTTCGTAACCAACAATCTTACGTTGTTCGTACATCAAGTACAAAAAAAAATCGCTGATATGATAAATTATTTTTTTCCGCATAATTGGAGCCCATGTATAGGGTGCAGCGACGTTACATCCTTTTTCCAAAGCAAAGCGCTTTAAAAACGAAATTATGTTGCCGCACCATATACAATGAAGTTTAAGACAAATTTCATACCCTACTCACGAGACAAAATAATACCAACCATGAGGGTATACTGAAATATTTATATTTATTTCAGATCTCGGTACTTTTAAAATAATCTTTCTTCCTTTTTGAATAATTTTGTCTGGTGGCAATACTGAATACGCTTGTTGTATTTGGAAGCATAACATTTCGACTGCCAACTGTAAGTGTACAATGTATATGATACCTCTGTTTTACCTTCGCTCCTAGCTGAGCAACCTACTCTTCAGCGGTGGTCAGATAATGCATTGCTGGCGTGTTGACAAACATTTCCTAAGTCTATGGTTGCTTATTTTGTAGGTATTGGCAAACCAAGAAATTTTAATGCTTCAATGAGTGCTATTTTGCATAGTCATAGCGTTAGTTCCATTACCCTTGCAACTTCTTTCAATATATTTTTTACCATTTGTTGTGTTAGTGTCAATACATTCCACACCCGTTTTGCTTACTGCAAATCTTTATTTAGAGTAACACAGAAAAATAAACAATGATGTTAGAAATGAAATGCTAAAGGATGAATACAAAGAATACTCCTTCCGTTTGAGTGAAGACGGTGAATGATAGGCGTGGTGAGTGAGAGGCTATACTCGTACAAGATACTGGTGCGTATTGAGGAGCTACATACTCGTATGTTCATAAAGAGAATAAGAAGCGAGAATGATCCGTGGTGAAGAGTAATATCGCCAGTGAAAGTAAAACTTGTTTTATTCAAATACTAAAACCGATTATTGTGTTTTAGGAATCTTGACTTAAAGACTTGTGTATGAAGAGTGCATGTGTGGGCGTTGGAGACATGTAGGAAAAAGATTGCGCTTAGGCTTCCGACATCGTAGATCTCGTCTCATGTTTTGATTTGACCCCTGAAAGGATGGATACGAGAGCAGGTACCGTACGATGACGTAGTTGGAGTCAACCAACAAAATTTTGGGCCTCTAGCACGATGGGTGTTGGATTTATTTTTTCTATCACCTTCGTACTCTCTCGTTAAGGATGGACAGTGCAGAGGTATGTTATTAATTTTCAAGATCGTTTTTTCAGCGATCCCAATTAGTGGACTTGTTTCTGTCAGTGTTTATTATACACATTTAGTGTTCATTCGTGTAAATTTGTGAGTAATTTCATTTATATACTGTACAGTACAGGAAACAGAATAATGAAATGTTGATGACGAAAGTTAATTTGATTGATTCATCAAAGTGAAGTTTTGGGATTCTTTTGCTATCCTCGAGCTTCTCAAACAACTCCCTCATAGCACCTGACAAAGCAGCTTCATTTTTCAGTGTCACATGAGGCTGGCAGCTGCTCGTGTTGACAACCAGCAATTTTGCTCTGAATAAATGAAAGCATCAAGGTGGTAAGATTTTCTTTGCAAGTTGCTGGCAATTTGAAAATAATTCTTTGATTGTTTGGTCACCGATTATTTCATTCGCTAAATTTCGATGCTGAACTAGAAGAAAACTAAAAATCAAAACGACTGATGCACATAAAATTTCAAAGAATGAAAGATCCATAGAAAGAATTCGTATCTCTACAGATGCGTAGTGTTGCTGAATATAGGGTCTAATTAAGTTTGCTTTTTCTGAGTAAAAATAAGTGTTCCAAGAAAATTTGTAGTAATTAGCGCTCCTTATAAGCAATTGGCCTAAAATATAAATCTGTCCACAAGCATTACTTTGCGGACACAAATACTGCATAACACGCTATTTGTATGACATATTTGCTTGATGTGACAGCTATAAGAAGTTTTAGTTCGACAAGGAATGCATTAACGCTACATCTTAAAGTCACAAAACATGAACTGCGTTTTATATTTAGAAATTATTATTATTTATATTAATATCTGTATTATACACAATAAGAGGTATTATAGAACACCTCTATTTTCTTCAATATCGTTTTCACCAACTGCCTCATCAAACAAATTTGTTCCAGTTGAAAAATAATGCCATATTCCCTGCTTTACATAATACAGAATTTGAAATGACAAAATGAGGATTTTTCAAGCAACGAATACATATTTTGTACTGTCGGAAAACGTACAGCTAATGCGTTCACAGTTCGCCAGGGCGAGAACCTGTATTGAACAGTCGAATCTTGGTCGTGAGAATATTGAAAATTATTTCTTCACTAGAAATTGCATGAGAAAGAGACTGCTTTTCTGAGCAGAGGAAACATACAAGGTGTGTCTAGTGTTTTATTTACAGAAAACTGCCAAAGTTGAGTTTACAGCTAGACAAAAACAAACGTAAAATTTGTTGTCGTTTATATATTTTTTGAAATTTTTGTTCATGTACCTATTCATACGCACTACTTAAATTAGCTCTCTTCATCGTTGAGACGTAGTACCTTTCGAACGTTCGTTTGATTTATTTAGAAATTTTCATGCAATTCTTGCAGCCAATTTTAGTGCATAAGCTTTGTTTTAAAATTGATCGCTGCAAAAGTCACTTGTTTAGGTTTTTAGCAGCTGACATTTTCAGGCCACGGTCTTTAAAAATAAAATAAAAACAATCCAAGCCGGTTTTCATATTAGGGAGGTTTTCTTTGAACTGTGTAAATAACTTTCATGCGCAATTATTTTCAGTACTCTATAATGAAACATGTAATAAAATTTATGCACACAGTGACTTTTCATACACTCGGTACAACACTAACGTCAAATTCTGAGATATCAATCTTCTGATGATTCATAGCTGGACTGAAGAGCTTAATGTTTCCATTTCAAGTTGTCGTATGTTTCCCAAGAACTGGAACGTATGTTCCTAAATGATGAGTTCGTGCTTGGTTCTGCATCATTGACTAATCAACAAAGTAGACCAAAATGATACGGTCACGCCTCTGACGCGCAGGAGTGGCCTTACAGCACGCAGACGTTTTCCCTGGCAGGAGCTGATCAGACGTTTATAAAGGTTTGTATTAGAAGACTCTCACGTCAGGTAGGAGCTGATCAGACGTTTATAAAGGTTTGTATTAGAAGACTCTCACGTCAAGTAGGAGCTGATCAGACGTTTATAAAGGTTTGTATTAGAAGACTCTCACGTCAGGTAGGAGCTGATCAGACGTTTATAAAGGTTTGTATTAGAAGACTCTCACGTCACGTAGGAGCTGATCAGACGTTTATAAAGGTTTGTATTAGAAGACTCTCACGTCACGTAGGAGCTGATCAGACGTTTATAAAGGTTTGAACTCGCATTAGAGTGTAAGGGGCCTATTCTACAGAACCCTCTGGTATGATAGAAGCTGATCAGACGTTTGTATAGATTTTAATTAAGGAGCTGGGAAGAAATGTACGTAGGTTCGTGTCGAATCTCTAAAGAATGAATTTTGATGAATACTTTTAAATAAATCATTTATAAATGCAGGTCAACGGATCAGAGGCTTAACAAATTGGTTCACTTCCTCAAAAAATTGGGAACATTGTAAACTGAACCAATCGATGGAATAAAATAATTATTATTAATATCTTGCAGAAAGAGTGTAATGAAGATAATTGATAATTTGTGTAGTAAAATATTCGAAATCGTCAATATTCATAAACATGTGTCACAAGAGGAGTATTGGTGGTATAAAAAAGAATTGTTTTTCTTATACAATTAAACGAAATGAACGGTATTATAGGCTAGAAATGTATTTCTATTGGTATAACAGATCACTCACTTTAGATTAAATCGCTCCGTGTGAGTATATGAATGTAATATTGTTTTTAGATGCGGAAGTTATTAGTTTTCTAATGTACCCTATATAAGGAGTGATCGAAAAATTCGGTAAATGTGTGAATATGTATCAAATTACGAACATTAGTATATTTTGTCACCCATTTCTTTCAAAATAACTTTTTTCCATGTACACATACATCTTTCCTGCCACAGTAGGAAAAATGCCTGGAAGTCCCCTTTTTTCAACAACTTCAAACGCTCTCCCCTGTTTGATTTGATTTGAGGTCTTGAATAGTATCAAATCGCTATCCTTTTATCGTCTATTTCAGTTTCGGGAGTAGCACTAAGTCGCAAGGTGCCCAGCTGGGAGAATATGGTGGATGCACAACTGCAGCTAAATTCTTCCCAGTTATGAATTGCCGAACAAGCAGCGACTTGTGACAGAACGCGTTGTCGTCATGCAACAGTCACCTATTTCTCCACTTTTCCGTCTAACAGCCTCTTGCAGGCGTTTCAGAACTTCAATGTAGAAAACAACATTCCCAGTGCAGCCACTGGTAAAGAAATCCAATGTACACGATTCTTTCAATACCAAAGAATGCAAACAGCATGACCTTCACATGTGATTTCGACATTCGTGCCTACTTTAGTGTTGGGGACGAAATTGTTTTTCACTGAGAGCTCTGAAGTTTCGTTTTTGAGTCATACCCATGAACTCACGACGACTCGTCTTCAGTAACAATTGAGGATAAGGTGCTGTATCAGCTTCACATTTCTCAAACAACTCGGCAGACATAACGAGCCATGATTCGTAAGCGAACTTGAAATTGGGTAAACAGGAATTGTCCACAACTGCTCGTATGACGTGAATATCATTTGAAAATTGACTTAGATTACCTGGTTTACTATGTAAGTGAGTGATCTGTTCAGGTACTGGTACTTGTTTCTTTTGCTAACCATCTATTCCCTTGAAAAATACAAATTTTTGGATCTGTGGTATATTATAGGCAAGGTCAAGCTTAAAGCTACGGCAACTAGCCCTTTGACGCATCCAATCATATAGCGCTCAAATTTACTAGTAAACTAAGGTACCGATGTTAGACAAGCTTCTGTTTCTTTTAACATGTCAATCGACAAGCCTCGCCATTGTTCGTTTCTCTGACATATAACATTAACATACGAGTATCAATGCGTATTCTGCATGCTCATTCATGATGGTCTATAAATATTGTTATACACAATTAGTTCGATTGCATTATGTTTCAAAATAATGTTATATTTAAGAAACTCTTTATAAAGCTCCAAAGTTCACGTGTGCCAAGTTTTGAAGAGTGAAACACCAGGAAAAAAAATAATTCTAGACGTCATCGAGGCAGCATCCTCAGACTGTCTGAGAACACTGCTTTTCGTTTAAATTCTGCAGGTCCTTCAATGAATATTTGAACGCTCACTGACGTCCGGTCTGGATTGTCTCTCATTTACATAATGGAAACAGGAATTCCAAGCACTGTTTGGCTGAAAATGTTCTCAAGTTGATCACACGCAACTGTTCACAAATTACTGTACAGTTTGTCATTTAAGTGAGATCTTGATGCTCGAGCACAAGTTCTTCCGAATGAAAGGTGAAAAAAGAAGAACAAATAATCTTAATCTCAGTGAACTTCTCAATAAAACGAAGCGAGAAAGTAGTCCTTGAACTTTATTTAGATCGTTATACAGTGCCGTAAGCGATCAGGCTTATGTGCGGAGCTAAACAGCAAATGAAGCATGGACTTTTGTATCCTCTTCATGAATGCCCACGAACAAAATTTACTGTCGTTATCTATTGGATAAGAACATTTACATACTCCTTAATTGATTATTTTACCAAATATTTTTATCGTTTAGCTTTTCATATAGAATGTTCCCGGTTGAGACAGTTGGCTTTAGTATTAAGAACTAAGTGAAAAGTCATTCCTAAATATATATACACATACATTATTTTAACAATAGAGACGGTATGGTGAAATATTATACTACATTTTCAAGTATCGTACTCGGACTATTTATATACAATTACTAGTTTCAGTATGGTAACTCCATATAGTTGGTATACTATAGTATATATAGGGTGACCCCAAAATTTTGACAAGCGTCATTTCTTGATTTTTTGTTGGAATAAAAAGAAACTGCAACTATAACTATTTTATTTTGTTCAGAATATCATAGAAAAAATGACAGTCATTGGCCTCTTCTTCTTTATTTTATGGCATGTCTTTGAAATGACCACCATTCAACTCCGTGTATTTTCCGAGGCGCAACACAAAGTTCTTTAAGATATCCTTACAGACAGACCGAAAAACTTATCTCCTACCTGATGGCTTTCTTCAGTTGGTTCTGGGTCTCCCTGCATACACTCGGTCTTTCAGGTAGTTTCAAAGAAATAAATCTAGGAGGGCTAAGATCTGGACTGTGAGATGCCCACTCAAAATCAGTCGTGAGACTGATCACACAGCGTCCAAAGTTCTATTCCAGTTAATCTCGGAAAAGCTTGGAGATGTGGAAGCTTGCCCTATCTTTTATCGTTTACTAGTGCTCTTCTGCACATCTCATACGATATGCTAAGAGACTGACTTCGCTTGTGCACAGAGCGTTTCGGGCTTTATTGAAGCCGATTTTAACAACTCTTATCCTCTCCACCAGTTGGGCTGTACACTGCCTTGGACGTCCTGAGTGGTTTAGACGATTTTTACTGGCTGCATTGACGTTCTCCACGGCCCTATCATTTAAAAAATGATCCACCCAGTTTTGAATTCCGTTTTTGAAGAGAGTTTTCTTGCATTTGAACTGCTTCATGTAAGCTTCCTGGGTTTTCTTGAACAAGGCCGTTATGAGGTAATATTTTACGCAGTATATTCTTTGATCGAGCTTCCATCGAAACCTTGTTGTGTTTGCAGGCGTTGCTTCTGCCATGACCTGAAAAATAAAGGTGATCAGTGAATGAATGTACATAAAAAATACCACACAATATGGTCGCGAGCCCACTTTTTTTGGTCTCCTGGTAAATAGTATGATGTGCTCTCAAGTTCTAAAATCTTTGATGATTTTCTCAGGACTAGAAATAGATAGATGCATGCAACTTATTTTAAAATGCACGTACACTTCTTGTAAATACGTGACAGGGATCGCAGTACTGTGCAGTACACAGAACTCTAGCGGCAGCTGTGAGAGTGAGAACTGTTTTCGATACTTATAATGACGACGTTTTCATTACGCAGTCAGCGTAAAATTATTCGTTTTTTCCATTGGAGTAGTATGACATCGATCTAAATTTATCGCTAGTTAAGTGAGACGCATGCTGATGGTATCAAGGATGTGTCTAAAGTGCGTTCGTAGCTGCAACAGTTCAAAGAGAGCAGAACGTCGTGTGGCAGCGAGTCACTCCAGCCAGTCTCAGATATGATCGGGCTAGTGGAGAAATTTCTTTCGGAAGATCGTCGAATGAGTGTGGAACACATCATCTTCAAAGTTGGTATTTCCGTGTGATCTGTGCACACAATTGTGCATGAAGACCTGACAATGCGGAATGTGTCTTCCAGATGGGTGCCACAAATGCTGACAGACGACCACGAGGCTGTGAGCGTGGCATGTTGCCAGGCAATGTTGACGCGTGATGACAGCACACATGTTACTTTCTTTTCATCGATTTTAACAATGAATGAAGCATGGACGAAAATTTTCAAACATGAAACAAAACGCCAGTTAGCTCAATGGAAGCACTGGCACAGGTGTTATACGCCATTTTAAGTATCAAAAACAGTCCTGACTCACGCGGCATCGCTAGAGTTTCGTGTGTCGTACAATGCTGTCACCTCTGTCACGCATTCAAAACGAGTGTACGTGTATTTTAGAACAAATAATATCTTTCTATCTCTTTATATCTGCCAGTCCAGTCCAGTCCAGTCCAGGAAAAAACATCGTGTATATTATGACTAGAATGTACCTCGTATATTATTGACTTCGTCCATTTTTAAGAGATTTTCATTCATTTTTCTCGGTGTGCATCTTTAGGTTGCACATACTTTAGGAAGTTTTTCCTGAGTCATGTGCTATAGGACATAAAATGAGCTCTCTTGACAGAAAACATCCAATTCCAGAGCTTGTGACTACGAAATGTCTTTCTGACAAAGTAAATCTGCCCGTAGGAGGGGAAAATAAATTTTTATCATAAAAAATGTATAATGAATTGCCCATCTTACGCATCCCTAATAAGGAAAATTGAAGCTATACAACTAATCCCCTTTGTTCTGAATAAAATTTTTATTAATGCCATTTTGGATAGTAGGCTTAAAAAGATCTATTTTCCTTCCGTCGTGGGACAGTTTCAAGGTTCTATGCAGGGTCAAAACTTGGTCACTTGATCTTCCAGAAAGTTTTGAGTCCATTATTAGCCCTGTACAAGCGCTTCCAACTTCTCAGTCCAAATGAAAAAGGGATGGAATTTTTGAGACAAAGTCAGTGAACTTCAGTGAACTTTCGTTGATGACCAGGAAATGCAGTGTCGGAGTTCACAATGTCCATTATTCTGAAAAGTATTCGACAGGAGAAAGATTGTGGTTTGAATACTTATTATGGTTCTTCCACGATCACTATTTTGTTCTATATATATATATACTTAGGAGATAGGTAATGGTTGATGTTTAGTTGTTACATATTTCCCTGGTTTTGTTAGAGTTACAAACATAGTGGATGTTTCTTTCAGTTCACCGGTTTCTGATACTATTAAGAAGTTAAAAACACAAAAGTTTACAAAAACAAAGTCATTGCCAGAAAATACAATTAATTATTGCAAAATTTATCAAAGTAAACTTAGATTCAAGTTTATCCCACATGTAAACAGTTCGTTTCATGAGTTGTAGCAAAGATTGCGTTCCTTTCAGTACACCAAGGAATGAATCTACATATGCGTACTTCACGCTTGTGGATCAGTTTTGGGTAATCGTCAATATTGTAAAATAAATAGAGCTGCAGAAGACAACAATTCATGCGTGAGAAAATAGAAAATGAAGAATATGTACTTCGCATATGTACCTAGCAATATGTATTATACGTACGAAGAATATGTACGTAGCAACTTCATAAGACTTAACAACAATGAACTAAATTTTGAACATTCTGGAAAAAAAAAACACAATTTTTTTTGCGTTATTCTGGAATGAATTTGTTCATAAATGCACAATAGTTATGTCCAATGTTCCGCCTATATTTCTCAGTTTTTAACACAATTTTACTCCATTTGAAAGTTACTTGAGGAAGTTCGTTTAAGTATGTAAACGTTTATATTATAGTTATCTTATGGATACGAACTCCGGGTAGTCCGGGCGGGCAATTCAAATAATGGCCCTCTTTAACTGGATTTGACGTTAGCTGTTCTGATTGCAAATATATATGTGATTCCAGAACGTTCTCAACTGTACCTCATATTGACCTTGCTAACACACACGTAGAAGGTGTGTGTTAGTTTAAAAAGAGTTAAGGTGTTCATGTGCAGCGAGGTTTCATCCGCATGTGTGTCAGAACATCAGTTTAACTGTTCGTACTTCGTCCTGGACATTGCACGACAGTTGATCACGTACAGTCCATCACGTACATTCTGTTATATTCTGAACAGTTTGCTAAATTTAAATTTAGTTCTGTAGATACAACTGGAATTTGGCAACCTAATGTTCGAAAGATTTCTTTGTTTAACTATTAATTAGGTAATATGGTTTTGTCGGCAGGATTAAAGAACAATTATTTCTTAATGTACTGAAGAATTCAAGAAGATATTTGCATACTTTGTGTACAGCAATTAGCAAGAGGAACACAGGTGATGGGATCTGCAGGTGTGTCGAGAGTTGAACACAGCTTTGCTATATTTTCCAGCTCGGTAAACTTCAAATGATTCGGACTCGTACCTGAACTACCTCACTCTGTTAAATGAGACTTCACTACAATATATATTTGGAACACGTACGTCTAGTGAACACAATTTTGAAAAAAAATTGTTCGTAATGAACATTTGTTTGCAAATTAAAAATTATACAAATAATACTTCGCAATCATACATTGGAATTTGAATATTTTTCCTCGTGTCAAAACGTTGCAGTTTGTCAAGAAGAGGTCACAACTGGGGCTTGTCGGTTGCGCGCTCTTCTAAACATGAATATCAACACCTAAACGCAAGATAGAAACAAAAGATATAAAAAAATTCGAATCAAGTGACATTTAATTCATTAGTATCGGGTTTAGAATAAGTTTTCTTCTTTATCACAGTGTGAAATGAGCCTACCTGATAAATTAACAGTCGTTTGAAATGTGCATCAGAAAGTGTTTAATGATTTCAATGGGATACGTAGATATCAATTTTTGCAATGCAAATTTGTGAAAAATCGTTTTATAACTTGTCAGTGACAGATATTGGAGGTCATTGGTACTTGAAACATGATAAAAGATATTTATCTATTCCTGAGGATCATTCTTTTCTAGAACTTATCGTGAATGTATTGGAACCACTTCTTCATAATGTGAATCCAACAAACATGGTGGTTATTAACACAGAAGTGATAATATTTTGCCCCTCTTGAAGCTGGTAGTGTGACAGTTTTCTGGTTGAAAATGATCTGTGTAACCTAAAAAGTATATTCAAAAAATCTTCACTAACTAACTATTTTTAGCTCGAGTTACATGGGTTTGTTTGAAATTGTGGTTTTCATATTGTGATCTTTCAAACATTGATAAATGACTTTATATGTTGTTTTCATACCACAACCTGAAGACTGCAACCGACTAAGTTTAACAATGGATACAATCAGGTTATTTAGAGGGAATAAATGCCTGGTTTGATGTGTTGCTCGTGATGCAGCTTGGAAAACCTGCTCGTGGAATCACTAAGAATACTGAATGAGATAATGACTCCCTATTCATAAAATGTTTCATAAATTTGAAGAATTTTGCTGTGAAATTGTTCAAACGATGATTTTCTTCAGAAATTAACGATTGCCTTGCTCATGTACAACTAAGCTTGCTCGCAAATTTTCTTGGCTATTTCAGTTACTATCAGATGTTCTAAAATTGATGGTGACAATGAATTAAAAATAGGTTAATCAGTATATTTTAAGCTCAAAACTAGCTCTCTATTTCAGTACATTCGAAGACAGACAAAAAACATGCTTGTTGGGGCAATTTGCTGTCAATAATAGACGAATACCATGAAATAGTCAATATCCTTAATGCTATACATATTTTTGGAAGGCCTTGCGCAAAGCCTGCATATGAGAAAAGTTTCCAACTTGTGATGTTTAGTGGTTGTTAACTGTTATATATTGAGGAAATTTGAGCTCCCATTGAATCATATGTATAATTGATAAACTATTTGGTCAAAAAATGTATTTGTGCAATCAACCTCTCATACATTGCACTGGGTGTTGAACGCATGTACTGAGTTTAGCGAGTTGCATGCCTAAAAGTTTTGTATGAGAGAAGGTTGTGTTCATGCTGGTAGTACGTTCTTGAAGAAAAATCTTGACCATAATAATGAGTTCGATCAATTTTTGTTCTAACTAGAAACTACTCAAGGTTTTATTTTTCTCAAAAACTTCATGGCTTTAAAATTTAAAAGAAACACTCTAAGAAAGAACTCCACCTGATGCAATGACCAAAAAACGGTTAATTTTCAAAGCTACGTTGAAATAATAATAATGAAATTTTGATAGACTGGATATAGATCACGACACCGTACTGAGTGAGGTATGTTATATGAGCCATCAGGGCCCTGCATCGTAGATCTAAACCAGACACTTCTTTGCTGGCTCTACGTCGACATCCTAGTTCACATATCTACAACACACGTTTCTGTGAAATTTAACTGTTCGTAAAAATTTACTGAACAATGAAAGGAGAAATAAAACATGAAGCTGTTCACTAGAGGTGACAGAGAGCAGGTAAGAGAACAGCATCAAGAAATGAGAGGAGGTACGGAAAGCGACAACACCTGAGGAGAGCTGCGCTCATGAAGAGCATAGTCAACCATACTAACAAAGAGAAACTACGCAACCAAAGTAAAAGCTTGAGGATCAGGGTTCTTCGAACATTGAACTGCAATGTTGTATGTTCACTTGAGAAGCGAGCACATAAACGGGTTAATTAAGTTTTCAGTAAATTTGAGTTCAACTGTGTACAAGCATTCGTGTGTTTACGTAAATATTTCCAAATCTTTGTGTATTTGCATTTCAATCCCTGATTTATTCAAAGTTTTACAGGGCTTTCGAAAATTCCTTGGCTACACTTTTTCCCTTCAAATTTTTACACTTGTTAAGAAGTAACAAATTTAACAATTGCCATATGGTAGAGGCACAAGAATTCCTGCTCTTATAGTTCATTGTACAAAGTGTTCAGAAATAACCCTATAGCAATCCACAAGTAATGTAAAATATTTACTGGTTCTGCTGGTCGTGTATTATTTGCCAAAAAATGAAATATGAGTTTACTAAGGCCTAATATGATCCTAAAAACAGTATTTTCTTTAGTTGGGACTAAATGTTGGTTGTGTAAAAAATGAACAGATATGAAAACTTACATCTAATGGTAGTTACTTGCCCAGGTATCAGTATCTGAATGGTATTTTACTACTCTGTCATCGCTGTTACACGTGGCAAAGTATGATCGGATTTTGATCCATATGCAACGTGCGTCTTCCTACCGATGGTAGCTCACACCTGTGTTGTAGTAGTAGATGTGGAAACTCAACACTGAGAAGTGCATCAGTCGACTTCAAAGAACAGAACAAAGAAGTTCTCATCAACATGGGCGTCGGCGGTTGGAAACTTTGTGTCTGTTTCATTCTTCTCCACACAGCAATGGCACAGGTCAGAGTTTATTGTGAAAATCTTACGCTATAAGAGAAAAACAAACATATTATGTTATCTTTGAGCATGATTAATGTTGATCTTAACTCTTGTGGGAGTGATTTAAAATTTAGATTATCCAATAAAAGACAATACAGACTCTTAGCGTGAGTATATGTCATGAATCAAGTCGCATGTGTTCGACTACAAATTTTGTTCTCTAATTGTAATTTGAGTTCTTTCTGATTGTTTTTTAATATGAATTATTTCTTTATCTTTCTCATAATGAATCATTTCTTACTATTTTTTGCAATGAATTATTTTTCTTTCTTTCTGACCATGAATTCTTTTCTATTAATCTTAAACGACAAAATTCTAATTCTGTTGACAAAGATAAGGTTCCTCACGCAATAAAGGTCGTTCAATTGCATTTAGGGTGAGTGATAAGACCATTGCTCCGTACGTGATGATCTTTCATACACCCTGAGGATGGAAATCATGATTACTTCATAATCAAGAGGATAACTTCAGTCGTGCAATTTTGTTCATGACTCATAGTTTCATTGTCCTTTCTGAACTTGAGCTTATCATGGATATTTTCACGCTCCCACTTTCAATTAACAGTGTGGCACAAACCCTCTGTCAAATATCGATTTGGCACATAACCAACAATAGAGAAACCAAAAAAAGTCCATAAGTTGAATAAAACGGTGATTACATACTCCTTGCAAGGTTTTCCAGCAGATGAGAGTATCAAGAAACACGAGTAGAGGAAAATTAAACATCGTAGATTGTCATTTTTTACAGATAACTTTGTTAGTTATTTTTATCTCTACGTGGTACACGTAACAAAATGTAAATGATTTGACTTTTTGGCAATACATTCCTTCCATTTGTGTTTGTCATGATTGCTTCATTCGTGCAAGTAAAAATAAGAAGATTAACATCAGTTGCGATTATAATGGATGTTATTTTCTCCGCAGGATA
>VCRD01000124.1:75912-119036 GCA_006783055.1 Trinorchestia longiramus | reverse complement strand
AATATGGTGTAGCTAGACCATAAATTGGATTACTAGATTTAACCACAGACTGAAAATTGTCTTAAATCACAAACTTGCCTTTACATTGCATTCTATACTTAGAAGTAGAGATTTTTATAAACATGTATTCAGCTTATAACTATATTGATTTCATTCCCTTGTAAAATATATTTTATTTTTTATTCATTGTGTGTTGCTCACTTGGAGGTATAGAATTCTTATTTAACAATTCCCATCCAGGTATTATTGATATATCATTCCCTCTCAATACTATTGTAGTTTTTTTTTATTGCAAATATTTTAATCTCAGGTCATATTATCAAAATCTTAAATATCAGGGATTAACCATAATATTATGGTTTACTAGATGATATCCGCTGAATAAAGATATCCATAATGTGCTATGTTATCATTAGTTTGTTTCATTCATTTTTTTACCATGTCATAGGATGTCCATTATATTTCTGTACAATGTTTAGGATGTAATTTATTCTCGCTCTAATTAGGATGTTCTAATTATTTTATACAGAAACTTTTGTTCATGTTAGATTGCTATATTGTACCTGTATCATAGCAATATTGCAGGATTAAGGAAATTATCCTTGTGGTTAAAGATTTTGGCCTTGCATACTGGAGCAACCTTTTTCACGAGACTCCTTATTGTCTGTTCAACAATTGTGCTCATAATTTTTAGTTACTATATGAACCAAATACTCATTTCCATCTCTAGATTTAATTGATCCTAAATCAAACATTAAAAATCGACTTTGTTCAATAGATGAAACTGAGTTACTAAAACTCAAGTATCTTTTCTAGAATTCCATGTTCACTGAAGCAACTTTTGCTCTGTTTCTAGTTTTAAAAATAAACCTTTTAATGAGGATTAGATTCCTTGTTTATTTAAAAGGGACTTGTTCTTATCTCTCTATAAGGTTATATCCCAGCTCTTGAATATTTTGATATTGGACTGCCTTACTGCTGCATTTCATTCTGATTAGCCTTGTCATTGCTTGGGTTTGCTACGGGTGATGCTTGTGTGTGTTTATGTTTGTGAAGATGTGAAAATTAAGCTCAACCTTCTCTTCCAGACACCTGGCGGTCCTGCTCTCAGCTTTCATCTCAGCTTTCATCTAAGCTTTCATCATCGCACTCATTTCAGTCCTCATCTCAGCTTTCACTGTTCTCAGTTCTCAGTTCTCATTGCTCGGTGCTCAGCGCTCATTGCTCTCATCTCATCGATGCTTTAGCATCTCTTTTCTCTCTCCTCTCGAGTCTCATCGTTGCTTTTTAAATCTTGACGCTGATCACATCTCTGATTATATTCTCGATCATTACTTCTAGTTCCCAATCTCTTTCACTCGTGGACTACGGATGTCT
Source organism: Trinorchestia longiramus (assembly GCA_006783055.1). NCBI lineage: Eukaryota > Metazoa > Arthropoda > Malacostraca > Amphipoda > Talitridae > Trinorchestia > Trinorchestia longiramus. The sequence continues at coordinate 117,659 of VCRD01000124.1, read as the reverse complement.
TCTGTCCACCAGCTGCCCTACGGATCAATAAATAAACAAAAGCTGAGTACCCGTCTTGTCATTGAGTTCCCCAACTAGAGGTGCACCAGTCGACTCCCTTAACCTTACCTTCTGATAAATTTGTTATTACTACTACCAAAACATAACCTTGGTGAAAACCTAACACTGACCAACCAAAAAAAATAACAGGTTCTCTACCACTAGCTGACTAAACGCATTCTGTTACAAGAGTATTCATCACAGCGTTACACATTAACCTTAAACATACTAAAGGCGAACACATTCAAGGTGGAACATTTAAACATTCAACAATTTTATGTTAGAGATAAAGTTTACCAGATTCTCATCTATGTTTTAGTTCTAGTACATGCTGGACTCCAGAGCCCGATATGATATGATCGGCTCGTAAGAATTAAATTCTCAACTAAGTCTCATTGAAAGTCATGGTCAGTACTGAAAATTTGCAAACAAATTTGAAATGAACAAAATACATATTCCTCATATGACTAAATTTCGAAGTCGCGTGCGGTTTTGGCATGGCATGACTAAATTAAGAATGGGAATTAATGTATTATGAGCAATCACCCTGATTGATGGATCCTCACACTTCACCAGCATTGGAGAGAAGGAATACAACGTCTGATGAGGCTACCATTTTTTAAGCTAATGAACATTCGATTTTTAGTGTAACTTCATGGCTTAAATCAAGCAAAACTGAAATTCCTGTTGTACTAAAATTCTTTAATTTATTGCATGGTAACCGAGAATTAAGGAATCAATATTAAACAGTGTAAATTTGGAGGGTATAATTTAATGCTGCAAGTGGCACGAACTTTACTCCTTATCTTCGAGAAATCAGCACTAGGGAACTCAGGGAAGATGAACTTTAAATGAAAAAATTTGAGTGTTAAAAGTAGAAGACTCTCGTCCATTCCATGTGATTCCAATTCATGTAAAAAATTGAAGTAATGCTTTAAAGTTTCTTTATTTTTTTTGAGTCAAAAGGTTGTCATAAAAAAGTGATAGTAATGTCAGGTGTCAAACAAGTAATTCGAAACTAAAATGCATCATTGTATTATAGCTGCCACCATTCGCTGTAGCACGCTGCCAGACTTCTCCTTCAGTGATGCTTGTTTTTTGCAAAAAATGCCGCTTGAATTCCTGCCTCCTACTTGCTTATAATGTATGAAGCAGAGGCAGTCTCCAACACATCCCTAAACAAACAAACAAACAACTTTATTTCCAATCAAGTACACAGTACATAGACATTACTACATTGGTTTTTCAGATCCTTAAGGTTAACATTCTTAGAGTAAGGCTGATGGTGACCTCCATGCGACGATCCCGGGATGTGTCCATGGGCGGGGAGTTGAGGGCTTACCGATAAGTGCGAGCTCACGGCGCGAAACGAGAAACAGCTCGTATTCATGGGCGGGTTTCGAACCCGCGGTCTGTCTGCCCGAAGCAGAGACCTGATACCTAACACAGGCCGCAGACCACTCGACCACGGTGGCCTAAGATGTACGAGGAAGAACCAGCCTTCCACACATCCCTAAAAAAGTCTCCCATACATCCCTAAGATGTACGAGAAAGAGCCAACTTCCCACACATCCCTAAGATGTAAGAGGCAAAAGAAGCCTCACATACATCCCTAAGATGTACGAGGCAGAGTCAGCCTCTCATACATCTCGAAGATTTAGGAAGCAGTACTTAAATCGCCCATTGATTTTTCCAAGTCTCTCTCGATGGTCGTGATAGTTTGGGTTAGAATTCCTTCAAATGTTTCAAATCGCACTGTAGAAATTTTCAGTGTGCTTCAAACACGCTTGAATCCCGTTGGAACACTCGTACCTTCATTGTTAAGAAGTATTCCTCGAGTCTAGGAGACGTTTGACTTCACAGGAAGTTAAACAATGATGAAAGAAAGCAAATTTATGTACAGGAAAATAGAATTGTTAGGATGGGTAAGAATAATATGAACCAGAGTGGGCTTTGAACTTTTCTCCAAAGTAAATTGCCAGCGCTTGAAATCCGCTAGTACATGAGTATGATTTAAGAAATACTGATAGCAAGAGACGGAGAACCTTGATTACATTTTGATCGAATCTTTAGCTTTCTAGGGTAGAAATTCTTCACCAAGCACTATTAATATTTAGTTTGTTGAGGTAATTTTATCTTTCGAAACCAAGTGGAATTCTAGAGCCATTGCTGTTACTCCTCGTACCCATTAGATCTGTTAAAAATCATGACCAATGCTGGAAATCCTTGTCATACATTTTATCTTCAAGTGTGAAGTACTTCAATAGCAATAATAATAATAATAATTAAACCAGTCCTGTGATTCCATATCTGAACTCATTAGTTAAACTAGTTAAACTACTCAATTTTACGGATAATTCAAACATTTAAGACGACTACATAATTAAACCATACAGAACATGAACAGTTGAGACGAATACATCGTTAAACTATACTGGACATAAGCAATTAAGACGATTAGTTGAATTATACTGAATGTAAACAATTGAGATAACTAGTTAAATTACGCTAACGGAGACAAATGAGACAACTTGTTAAATTATACTAAACGTAAACAACTGAAACGACCAGTTAAATCATACTTGATGCAAATATGTACATTTTGTTTTAACTGGAGAAAGAAATAAAAAACTCCATTTCCAATCAAGTATACAGTGAAGAAACATTGGATTTTCTATTTTTGGAGCTTATTTGGAAAGAAATTGGAACATAATTCCTAGGTTCGGAGTTGCAGAGCGTAGTTTGTTCAGAATATTTTGAGATTTGTATTGAGTATTATTAAAGTTGATGCTTTTGGTTGCAAGATTAAAACCTACTGAAAATATTCAATAAAGCTTCAAAAAATAATATTGTGAGTCATAATATATTCGTTTTTTAGGTTTTGAAAAATCGTTCACTATGTTTACTTATCATGAAAAGCATATTTATGCGACATAAAGATGTATCTTTTATTTCGCAAAAATGCTCTGCATAATGTATTCTAGGCTTAACGAACATAACATTCGCAATGTACTCCGAGTTCAGATGAACTGCAGGAGCTATGCGTTAAATGTTCACACGTGAACTGAATATTTTTCGAAGCATAGAAAACCTATATCAGGTAATGACGACAGTTGCAGCGCCTCTCCACTAGTAGCTTTACGTGACAGGGTGGGTTAAATCAGAGCTGAGCTATTGTCTATTTTAAATTAGAAATAACAGAAGCATTTTAAAATGTTTACAAAATTTTCAAGAATATTATTCTATCATAGTACATAATTCATTTACGCAAGCGTGCACTGAAGAATGCACAGTTATGTGAAAATTGTGCAGTTGACAGAAAGTTTTTTTCTAACAACGTCGTGCTAAAATTACCAGGATTTAAAACTACGCTAAAATCCCCTTACGGTTGTGATAAAAATAGTTTATTAAGTCCCTATAAAAGTTTGTAGTAAATTAACCCAACTATCACGTCGAAAATATTCATCGAAGTTCTGTGAGTAGAAAATATAAAAAAAAATTATTTTGTATTCAAATAATTTGTACTTAGAAGCTACGGACCATAAATTATTGACCCAGCTTTCAGAATAGCAACTTATAAATTGGTGTACTTGATTTCAACTGACTTTTTTGGGCAGTGAGTAGAACACTTAAGTATTTTCAAAGCAGAATTATTTCATGACAGAATAATCTTCCACCCCATGAAAATCTTTAAAAACTCATTTGAATTGAACAATTTTTTTAACACAACACGTGACTGAGTTGCGAAATTTCAGCTATGAATGCTGATGTGTTTCTCCTGAGTGGCTAGGAATGGGACACTTAAATTACAGGGTGCAGCAACATAACTTCCTTTTTCCATAACTTTTTGAGAGGCAAAAAAGAGAGTTATGTTGCCGCACCCTGCATTTCATCACTGCACAGTCTCTGTAACATACTACAATTGTATGTATGCTCTAACTGCTGTGAAGGGTTGTGTTGATAAGAATAAATGTCTGTATTGTAGTAAGAATCGAATAACTCTTTGATTTTCCATGAGGTACTCTATCCTTCAAGTTTTTCTCTAAATAGAGCTTTGACATCCTATTTTTAGTTAAAAATTTACGAAAGAACGAAATGTTTCTTTCCAATAAATGAATCTACGTACAATAATGAGAGTGTAACTCAGTTACTTGCTACTCTCTTCTGAGCTGAGCATTGTCAGTTCGTGGGCGGTTCTTTGCCAAATTTTGAGGTGATACCTGATTCTACCCTGCTATGCTTACTATTGCTTGGAAAATTGCTAAAACAAATCCAAAGTTTTCCTACGTTCCAGCTAATTTTTAAAAAGTTCTTACTGTACAAAATACAGTTCTTAATTGATAATTTTATAGTCCTTAACGAAAATTGCACCAGTCTGATATTAATCGCCACTCAAATGACTAATTGATTGATAACCTATTGATCTTGAACGGTCGGACAGATGACCCTCGTTTTACGGAAATTAATGAAGAACTGATGATGTTGGAGGCGGCTGATCACCATCGAGCCTGAGATGAGCATCGCGCCTTCGCTGTTCGCGTCATTTTCGTAGACTCTTGATGATGACAAGACCTAACGTCAGACAAATCGACTAGTAACGATATTGGGAGCGCCAAAAAAAGGTTTCAGCTTTAAATGGACATCAATTTAGGTCTCGTTGAAGACGTGACAACCAATCAGCGAGCGGCTTCCGTCCATTGTGCGGCGCGCAATGTAATTACGTGGCTCGTCTGACCACAGCTTTTTGTGGGGAACCCACGAGCGCCTCTGCCTGCATGGTCTGGCATAGCCTCTGAGAGACGCCTCAGCCTCACGCAGCCTGCTCTAATCTCACCCTAAATTGCTTACAGGAGATACTTCAGTTTCTGAGGGAGTTTCAGCATCACCCTCAATGCATGCACGGACTACTTTAGCCTCTGGTGATGCTTTAGGCTCACATATACTGACTCCACCTCAAGCCACGACGACTGTAGGCTAGTCGCAGGCGTGAGATGTTACGTTGAGGATCCAAGTATAGAATATTTCTCCAAAGTCACAAATTTTCCAGAGTTCAGTTTCTGAATTTTGCTGGAAGTATTTTCCATTCATTACTTATTACTTTAATATTAAATTCAGCTCCATATTTGGTGCACAAGTAGAAAACTGATGCATTTTAGTTTTTTTGTGAGTAGCTTTTGTTTTTTGTGCAATAAACGTTTATTTAAAGTGCTGAACATAAGGGTAAATGAGTGACTATGGTGAATATAATCATGCTTGTTTCTTTCCAATATGAAATTTAGATTTTTCTTTAACTACCCGCAGTGATTTAAACATTATGGAGCAGACATAATTTTATTCACCTCAGAGACTTATTTACCTTGAGGATTAAATTTTACTTCAGAACACTTTAAACAATAGTTTATTGTATAAAAACAAAAGTTATCCTCAAAAAACTAAAACGCTGACAGTTTCCATTTGTGCATCAAATATTTCCGACCGGAGGGAATATTGAGTAGGTATTTTAGCATTTATTCTTATTTACCATCAGAATATTCTTATTTATTAGTTCATCCCGTTTCAATTTAATGTATTCTAGTAATGCATGAAATATATGATTAAGTAACTTGTATTTTGTTTAAAACAAGCCATTCTCAAAAATTTTAACTTGTATGCACCAAATATTTCCAATCGAAGGGAGTAATATTTATCACATTCACTGTTGAACTACTTTTTTTGGTCAATTAAGACAATTATCGCTGTTAAATTTAGTAAACATTTAGTACAAGCGGCATCAAAAGGGAGCAGAATTTCATTGACTCATTTAGCAAAAAACGCTAGTGGAAGAGATCAGTAGTGTGGTACACCAGTTTTACCAATAAGAGAGACGGAGAACTAGAAGGAATAAGGTCAATCTATCTATTAAGCTAAGTCAACAACAAACTCTTGTGACAAGAACTACTTAGTGTGATCTTAGTACCTAGCAATTCCAATGAGAAGTAATAATTCTTCAAGTTATAAGGTCAGGCACAATTAGCATTCCATCTCGAATGGCGCCTTGAAATCCTGCATGTCGTCCGAAATGCACCAAGTTACCAAATACGTTGAAGGACAATCCCTTTCAATGTACCCTCCTGAGGAAACAGCCAGCACACTTTTCTCGAATGTAGCTTATTGAATATTTTTGTTAAACATTTTCGTTCCAATTAGATTAAAAAAGTATAAATAAATGCAATAACGTTCAACACAGCCAAATGAGAGATATTGTTTTGATAGTGGCGCTACTAATTCCTCGTCGTAATCGTTAGTCGCAACCTCTATTTCTGAATGTTATTTTTACAAAAGTAAAAACTATACGAGGCAATTAACAATTTAGCTGGTGTATGAACGTGCAATGACGGTTGACTGAGTATACTAAAGCAGGCAATCACACAACAGTAGCTGCACCACACAATCACTGTTACGAGTTGCAGATACATGTGTTGTAACACGCCACACTTCGGAAAGTGAAATTTCATGTCATTTTAAACACTTTCATTGCGATGTTACCGCATTGGTAGCTAGATATTCAATGAATTAATGCGTTCAAAGTGACTCTGAAAACTAAATGAAGAGAGACAATGATTTAGTCTGTGGAAATGTAGTCATTAAAATGTAAATAGCAGTCGAGTAAAGATCAAATGACGTTATTAACCCATGGTCGTATACTGGCAAATATTTTCAGTTCGTTTACTATATTAAAGGAATGAACCAGTAGTTTCTTTCCATGAAAGGTGAATCTAAAATTTAATATCATTTTGCTTACAAAAAGTCATTGTATAATTTACGCCACCACATCACAGAAAACACAGTGAGCTGTTGCCAGGGTTCTGATGAGTTAGTGAAAAGGACGCAATACACGTATCCTGCCATGAGGAAAACAATATTTAAAACCTAAAAGAGTTAGACGTAATGATAAAAATCTTTAAATGCTATATATGTGTGTGTGTCAATTGTAACTTTAAAGTTTTGAATCATGTTCGATCGTTTTGAATTTTTTAATTAATGTCTGCATATTACAGTTCATGATTTACATAACCATGCAATTTTTTTTGGATTGTAAAATTATTCCATACATAATGTATTATTAGATTATAACTATTATAATGAATTTAATGCTCATCTTCTCCTACATGCAGCAAACCATGACCAAAGCAGAAGTCCAAGTTTGGAGAAGTATCGGCAGTGCGTAATTACAGTGCGACCCACGTTAATAGTTTATTACGGCAGTGTTCAAAAGATTACGTAAACATGAGTTGAGATACCTTAGGACCTATTTTTTCCATATATGATTATTTATAGAGGATTTAAGATGGCTCCTTGAAACGCCAACAATGTATATTAAAAGACACAGCCCATGGTCCTAAAAATTGGTTTGTATCGACCCGCGATATTGTCCAACATGATTTAAAGAGTGAATTAACTATCAATGGGGATTAAAAACAACTGATACTGACGTCAACATTGTAATAAATGTAAATCGAAACCATTTAACAAGTACAGTGAAGAGATTTCACAAAACATAAAGACCATGGATTAATGTAACGTCCGTCACACTTTGACTTCAAAAACACGATAATTTGTAGATTCAATTTCTTGATTGTAGTAGATGGCACTGATCTCGATGCGACTACTATGGCATTCTATAAGTCTTATTTCGAAGTAAATTGCCGCCCATAAGAAGACATTTTTCTCTCAATGCTGAACCAAAAATTTCCCATTGGGTTCAAATCAGGTGAATTTGAAGGAAGAACTGGGCAAGGAGCTTAATGTAAGCCATACGATCATCTATCGTGAAATGATAAAATCTTAGCCCCCTTATCAGTTCTTTAGTCGTGGTCTTAAGGTTTTCATCAATGACAGTCTGCAATTTTTTAGAATTGAATCCTTTGGAGCGTCCTTTTCTTGGTTCATCTTATACACTGAAGTCATCATTTGCAAAACTCGAAAACCATCTTCTACAGGTTTTTTCATTCACATCTTTTTCATAAATGTTTTTGAGAAATCATCCTCCTGAAATTACGGTATTGCCCTCCTGAAATTCATGCAGTAAAATTTGTCGAATGTGTTTCTACTTGGAGCATTTTTTAATGCTGAAATAAAAACGAACGTGTAGCAGTTCTGCACACATATTTAACGCAGCTAAACTGAAGCGTATCGTGTGTTAAATACGTGTAATATCATAGGTGAAAACTTCCAAGATATACCCTTAATTACAAGTGTTTGTGATGAATTTAATTATTAAAATTATCACATTTCTTGTACATTAAGGGCAGAAAACCATTGATACTATGTGGGATAAAATTAATGTTCGAAATAAAAAAGTAGAGTTTGAAATAATTTCATTCTATTTTTAATGAGGGTTTAATTTTATTGAGGTACATTAGACAACCCGTATGATATGAGCTTGCAATACTGAGGTTGCAGGAGTAAAGTTCTGAACGCAATGCAACTCGGCCTCCTTTACTTGGATCGCCAGTCCACACACCGTACACGTCCTGCCTGTGTTGGTACTACGACAGCGCGGCACTTGGCGCTTTCACTCACTCAATTTCCTATGTGCTGTCCTCTTTCCTATATGAGCTACTGGGGAACTAGTTCCTGCTATAGGCGTAGATAACATTCAACATTTTCTTTTCATTGCTGTAAACAATACCTAATGTTTTTGGCAAAATTTCAAAGCGAGCAGCTTCAGCTATAGGTGTAGAGAATTTTAAATATTTTCTTTTCTTTACTGATAACGATACCTCGACTTTTCTACATAGCGCCGTGGATAATTTATACTATCGTCCTCAATTTGAAATAGGTAAAATAAATATTCAAGAGCGACGCAACTTTCTTCGTGCAATGTCATTTGCCCTGACGTCAAAACTGGAATTGATCTCACAACAGATAACCAGGTCTCTCACTCAGTTCTACAGGACTCTCATCATCCACTTTGTCATCTACAAAGCAAAGCTTCGTATCTCGACATAGCACGGAGGACTAATTTCTCTTGTAATGGATGTAAAGAAAACGGCAGCATATTCGATCAATTTAATAAACCTTAGAACCTGGCGTACTGAGAGCATGCAGGATGTAGCAGTTAACTCTGTGAAGAAACACGTGCAGGAACACAGAGAACTACTGGTGACTAACACAGAGCATTCGGTGCGTAAAAAACCCCACTCTGAACTTGGCACTCTACAGTTAGACTGTCATAACCCCTTTACAAATGAAATAACTCGTATATGTAATTCTACCGATAAAATAGAATAGCACACTGCAGTACAAAAATACTTGTTGAACAAAGTTATGCACCCATCTTTCCCCCAACACACGAAAGCTCTCAACATCACGGTAAAAAAATTGTTTTACACGCTATATCGAGAAACCTCCATTAATAAAATGAAATCCAAACGGTAAAGTTGTCAATGATAACTCGAAACACACACAACAGTTGCCAAAATCGTTGAACAGAAACTCGCAAGAAGCATCAACATAGTGCACGCTCGAAAGATGAGCACTAAAACCGCACCTTTTTATCCTGGCCCTGAAACAAAGTACTTTAGGACTGGAAAACCTGACATAAAAAATTATTATAAATTGAGCCTTTGTGTTTAACATAGTTTTGTGAGGAATGAAGTGCAACGTAACACTGCCAGTGTCTGGAGCAGCCAGTACCGAATCCAAAATATTGAGTGCAATTAAAGTGAACAACTGAATTGTTAATTGCTTTATTCATGTTCAATATTAAAGTCAAGGCTGCCATGAAGCTGATCCACAAATTTCAAATATATATGAAAAGTGAATGGAATTCAACGACGATCAGGAGTAAATAAAGATTTGAAGCTATTTCAATAAAAAAAATGTTGGTTGCTCGAGGTAAAGTCTTCAACTGGAAGTGAGGGAAATGCAGCAGTTGTACTTACAGGTGTAAGAAATACCAGACTAAAAGCCAAGTTTACCAAAACTAGGTGGCAGAAATATTCGCGTGAAAACTTATATGTAGATATGGAACAGACACTTGAAACAAAATTCCTGTCTAGCACCAGCTTTCAATTCAAAAGAAATTCTCTTAAAAAATCACACAGGCATCTGAGAAATGTGCCAAAAAGTAATGTATTATGAAAAAACACCACACAACCATAATAAAAACGGGGAACGAGTACAATTTTATGAACTATAACTCGTACATCGTTAATTATAGCATATCGTTATGTAGTCTAGTTGGCAAAAACGATAAAATTTTAACATCTATTTAACGCATAAAAGATTCAAATCCATATAACAAACGTAAGCCTATGTCTTTATAATGATTGTAACGGATGTAATAGAGAGGAATTTAGGTCTTCTGCCTCTCATTAATGCAGCAAAATGAATTAAAATTAGCAACGGTGTCCGTACATAAGTTACCGTCTGTGGTAAATAAGATTGAAGTCATACGACAGCTTTCATTTGACAAATATTTTGTTGAGAGACGTTACAGGCAGGGCAGAAATGCTGCAGCAAGTGGGGCTCTGAATATGTTTACAATACCTCAATAAAATATAAGATTCACTGAGAAAAACTTAAACGTTTCCACTACAACAGACTTGCAAGCTCCTGAAAGCGGGGTTAGATGCACCCAAGTGCAGGCTGTAGGAAGTATAACAGTCCACAGACTGAAGTCAAAGATGTTACTGGGCTTACGACACACGCTGGTGCGGATGGTTTGAAGATACACCACACAATACACGGTGAAATATATTGAGTGCATGTAACCACTGCCACGCATGGCAAATTCCTTGCGAAGTCCGTACAGAGAACGGTCGAATGCCAACATCATTAGATTACTCATTGAAAATACCAAATCAAGCCACAGTATTTATAATATTATTAGATTTGTAACGAGTTAATGTATTTGTAACTGATAAAGCAGCAAATTCTTGAGAGAAATAATGGCTCTATATTGATAGATTTATAATGAACACAACTATCTGCAACTGAAAAAGCTTCAACTTACTAGAAAAATACGCCGTATCAAGTTCAGCAAGCTCAAATAAATATATCAGTACGAAATAAAAATTCCAATAAACAGAAAAATGAATATATAGAGTAAACATAGAACATATTTTCCACACACAAGTTGCAGCAGGGTAAAAATGAAATAGATAGCATGATTTCCAAAAGCGCAAAATGATCATATAATATTAATTTTTTCGAACAAGTTGGCTCACCATTCTCCAAATATATTTATTGTTATGCTATTGAAAAGACACGCAATACCATTCAATAAAAGACCATTGATATAAGCAGTTAATTGATGGTGGAAAATGTGAGAATACATTCTCATTTACACCACAAACCGTACACCGTTATAACAATTGCCTCCACAGCACCTGAAAACATATACCGCGCGTACCATAATTTCATGCAATCTAAGTCACTATGTATATCACCAAAGCCACGAAGGTAATTCAGAAGTGAAACTCATGAAAATCAGCCACTACCAAAGTTGCTGAAGACTCTTATGTAGAGCTCAGCACTAATGCGAAAGATTTACATTTCATGCAAAAACAGGAAAATAATCATTTGAAGCAGTAGTGCTGGGGTAGGTGTAAGGGAGTGTACGCTCTGGTGAAAGCGTGAACTGGATGAGAGAACTTAGTTCGAAATCATACGTCAACTTTAGTCAAAATATTTTCTAAACTTTACTTTTTTACCAAAAGAATTACATTTGCAAGACAAGGAAGACACGTGACGCTCGAGTTACATCGAGAGATTCATTTAATTTATCGTGGATCTATACATATGGAAATTCTTTACTTTAGACGCAGGTCATTGAACGTCGTGAAGGAACAACAAAACGGAGCCTCTTCCAATATCCAGTTTTGTGCTATTAACTATGAACTCTGGCACATATTTGCCTTAAAGGTGATCAGTGTTGAATTCGCCCTCCGAGTTACAGAGAAAGAAATGAAAGTAATATCGACATACAAATCTGATATTTAATTCATTTTAGATTTACACCAGGAAGTATTCTGATTATACACACACTTTAAACTCGTAAAATAATCTTACACGGTCGAAAATTCTTGGAGGATTCACGTTGCTCTCAGGATAAATTGTAATTGCTAAAGACTAAATCAACTCGATGAACGCTTGCTCGGTCCAAGCTATAAACTGAGTCCACTGGGATAACAGCAATAACATGTCTTTCATAAAAAAATAAGGGAGGACGGGACTAATTCTGTACTCCATCTCATACCAATATAATAAAACCCTTTCATAAAACATAATAAGTCCTTAAATGGCGAGTAAAACTTAGCAGATCATCAGATCAAACGAAACAAACTAACAAGAACAAAACTACACACTAAGAGGGAATAAACAAATACTAGAACTACTCCACTAATGCATCAGAAACAAGAAAGTGCACAAAGAAAGGAAAAACCAAGTCCAACAAAGCAAAAGCATAACAGTATAATGCATCAAAAAAGCAAAAAAACAAATGAGAACGAGACGACGCCGATCCTCCAACGCCCACAACGCTGTGCTTACAGGTGTAAGCAAAGTTGCCAATATTTAAAAACATGAAAGCATATTTATTTATGCTTCTTCTCCCCAGCCTGAATCTATGCTGTGTTCTCAGACAACACAAAGCGGTCTTCAAGGAGATGCTTGCCGTCCCAGTTCTGAAGTGGCATCTCACTAGAAACACGTCAAAAAGTTCTTCAGTATTTCTCATATATCTTTATAAATGACACATATAAGAATATTCAATACGAAACTTGGGTGTAAAATGCCTAGTCCAGCCACACTGAATACATGCATTAAAAAAGTCGAACTTTATTTAACCAAGTTCAGTTTAAATAAAGAGCTCTGTTTTTAGTACTTCTCTCACTGACACTTAATAATAGTATTTAAATCCACCTTACTTTCATTCGAACTTTTTTAATCTTTCCTAGCACAACCATTCGAAGCCAAAATAACGAAACTGTTTTTACTCTCAAACAAATTTCTATAAAAGAAATGAAAATATATTAATTTCCAGGTTGTATGCATCAATTTGTGAAAATTTAAACGAGGTAAAAAATAATTGATAAATTCAATCGATATATAATACCAAATCTCAACAAAAAGCCCATCGAATGCAAGTAAGGATTCACTGTTATGCGAGTATTCCAAAAGTCATTTTCATAACTAAATGACACGGAATTAAGACTATTAACCGTTGCTTACAAATAGATGCTACACATGTCGAAGGTTTGGAATATTTGAACATTTTCGCCGACTTAGTTTTCATGAGGTCAATGCGGTAACTAGGAATGGCAGCACAGGGTATACATTTTACCCGAATTTTATAACATGAATAAATAAATAATCAATTGCAACAATACAATAAACTAAAAAATAATGCATGGAAGTGAGTCTTTAATGAAATTAAAGACAATGGTTTGTTTCTTTGGAGGTAAAGAGCGGCACGGAAATCGCACACAGAAATCCAATACAGGTGTCAAAATCAAAATCTCTTTTTCAAAATTGGAGCGGTATCCTCGAATCAGAAAAGCAGTTAACCACTTTAACACACATAAGAGCAAGAAGTTCATCTGCTGCCTAAACTGAAAGTCAAAAGCTACCAAATGACAACACGGAAGCTCGATCATAGTTGGCTGTGTAAACACCAGCAAGTAATGAACAATACTAACAGAACTATGCTGTTACATTAGCAACTGAAAACAGGTCAGGGTAGACGTTTGTACCCTCGGGTATTGTACTGGTTTATCTTAACTATAACCGTAATATTTTACTTTAAAATTATTTTAGCAACAAGTTTCCAGAACGCTCCTAAGACTTGTACGCTCTACACAATGCAGTACGGAAATGCTTTTTCTCTACAGCTCAAGTACAAAAACAGAATACGACTTTCGTCCAAAACGGACAGCACAATTACTGTATTCTAGTTCTCCGAGCGTTCTATTTTAGTGAGCACTACATTATTTGTACTACTGATTATAGCGATCATAATTAATGATTATAGCAAACACAGATCGAATGAAACTATTCACCAAAATTAGATGGGCAGAGGTACTACCAATAGACTAAAAATCTCGCTACCACCTACAAAAACAAGCTTACGCGTCAAACCTCCCTACGCTCGCATAACAGCCCCAGTTTTGGAGCACATCATGTGCTTCAAAATCCATATGATTAACTTGCGGAGACATGCAGAATCCAGTTCTCCAGTCATTCACCTACTTCAGCAAGCACCAGCTGTGACCCGCTACTGACGCCATTAATCATTTTAAAAATATACAGCCCCAAACACAACAAACCGTGGTTTGTTTGCCCAGCTTCTGGAAATGAAACAAAGTGAATTCAAATATACAATGGAATTGTGCCCGTTCAGTAGCTACACCAAACCGTCGTCCAAAGCCACAGGCGACCTCCTCCCAGTCAGCTGGGCGGCATCGCTAGGAGACTCAGGCCATCTCGTTCTCCAGCGCATTCAACCTAAGATCCAAAATAATTCAGTTATTACTAGTCAGTAGTCACACCTGCGGCAAATTCTGAGATGCATACAACGAAGACTAACGAAGAGGAATGGCGAAGAGATGAAAAAATGAGTTACAAAGTTCGTACAAAGTTGCTTTAAAAATCAAAATTACACAATACACATTAACAGCTTTTAAAAACAAGACTCTTAAGGCAATTTTTAAGTATACAGTGTTTTTACTTAAGGTTCCAAATTAACTAATGCCAAATGTATTAATGAGAAAGCAGTTTGTTATTATTTCTAGCGCTCTGAAAATGCCAAAACGCGCGCATTAAATGAAGGCGCCTAATAAAGTTCCTTTTCTCATGTTAAAATAAAAATACGAGATGAATTCAAATCATAACACCTCCGATGTTTTTTCTCAGGACTGTAACAGATAGAAACATGCGGTTTGTTTTAAAATACACTTGCTCTATTGTGAATGCGTGATAGAAATGGCAGAACTGTATGGCACAAAGAACTCGAGCGACAGCAGCGAGAGTGAGGAATGTCTTTGATACTTGAAATGGCAAATGGTGTCTTCGTCAGTGCTTCCACTGAGCTGACTTGAGTTTCGTTTCAGGATTGAAAATCGGCATTCATGTCTCATCCACTGCCACAATCGACAAAAAGAAAGTCATTAATGCTGTCATCACGTGTCAACATTATCTGGCAACATGCTACGCGCGCAGCTTAATGGTCATCCGTCAGCAGGAATGGCACCTTCCTGAAATATACTTTTCGCATTTTCAGGTCTTCATGCAGGGTTGTGTGTACAGATCCCATGGAAATACCAACTTTGTAGTCGACGTGTTCCCATTCATTCGGTAATCCTCCAAAACAACTTTCTCCACTCGCTTGATCATGTCGCTAGACCAGCTGGTGTGAGTTCGACGTTCTGCCTTCTTTGAACTCTCGCACCCACGAACATCTATGACATCACATGTCTCACTCAACTGGCGATGAATTTCAATCGGTGTCACACCACTCAAATAAAGAAAGTGAATGATTACACGCTGTTCTTGTAATGAAAACGTCGTCATTTTAAGTATCAAAAACAGTCTTCATTCTCGCCGCTGCTGCTGTTAGAATAATGTGTGCCGTAGAGTGCTGCCATCTGTCACGCATTCACAACGAATGCACAGTCCGAGAAAAAACATCGCAGGTGTTAAAACTTGAACGCATCTCGTAATGCCATGAATAAGAGGAGGCGACTGGAATGATAAGTCAGCCACCTCATGCCAATTATATTAATGAATTAACCACTGTTAAGTCCTTCCCGAAATCATAAAGAAATTAAATAAACAAAATGAATGAATGAATGAATAAAAAGCTTCAATGAAGAAGTTGAATAAAGAAATTGAATGAAATTTTAATTGAAATGGCACTGTTCGAAGTCCACGACTTGAATAGCATCCATAAGCTGGTTAAATAGGTCAAGTAAAAAATAGTCTTAAGACACATACAGGTGACTTGGGAAGGAGAGACAGAAACAAGAAATACTAGTGTTATAGCCCCATACATAGTCAACATCACGACACAAGTAGATTAGGAAGGCAAAAAAAAGCAATGTCCTACTATAAATACAAATCAAAAACAAACAAGGCAATGCATGGTTCTCTGAAGTTACCCGGGCATCCTAGTGTATTGTGAGAGACTTCCAAGCATGTTGAAGAGAACTAATACAAATATATCTCCAAAAAAGTTCAGGATATCCTAAATCTGTCAGATGTTCGTCAACGCTGAAAGACAATCATTTACAACACACTTTATACAGTCTACCTATCTGTCAAGTTCAACCCAAAATAGATCCTTCAAGCCAAGCCTAACATCCATCGAGGATAGAACTGAGTCGGAGCGTGAAGTCCCCTATTTACGAATCACTTCATAACGAGTAATGTTCCACTACGAACCACTCGATAAATAGCGGCAAAAATAAGTAATAACAAAGGTTTAAAAATATTACACATAAACTACTTCAATTTTGTCTAAGAATGAAAATGGAGAACCGGTGGTCATGCATCATAAATGACATTTTTAGAATTTAAATACACCGCACTTTAATACAGCAAAACTTACGGCGACGTACAGACCTGCAAAAACAAAGAGTGCGGTCCCAAACAGAGCGCACAAGAGAAAGAAGGCTATATCGAGCGTCACACCAGAAGACACGACTCCAGCATGATTCTCAAGGGATTCTGAAGAAAGAATTTACCGTGTCAGGCGACCCACAAGTGAATGAAGGTATCTTAAAACTATGCCCAATTTAAGCAAGAAATACACCACAGTAGACAAGATACCGTGTCAGACCCACAAGTATATGAGGAAGGTATCTTAAAACCAAGCCCAATTCCAGTAAATACATTAGCCAGAGACAAAACGGTCCTCAAGGAAAATTAGGAAAAATAGTATCATTGAGCAATAATTCAAAGATGTCTTTTCGTCATATTAGGTGACCTTGAAACGATTCGTAATTCAAGTAGGTAAACACGGAAGATAATTGAGAATAGTTCTTTAAAGTATCAGTATGGAGCACAGACTCAAAATTATCTCTAGTATATTGATAACAAATTAATTCGAATTGTGCAATCATTGTGCACAAATCATACGACACCCCATGCACACATAGTAAATACATTTAGTGAAAAAATATTTCAACAGAAAACACTCCACAGAGATACGCCTAAAGAGAGAGGTAAATTCAGGTAACTAGCTACATTTAGAGAACATTTACGTTAGACGCTTAGAAAAATTCATTAAATAATATTAATGTTAAAACAATTACTAAACTGAAAATATACAAAAGAAAATAATATATATTTCACAGTTTTATTAAGAACTTAACTTAGGAGAGCATCTTTTGTAGAAGAGATACGTAACCTTTACGAGGAGATAAACGAAAATTATATAGAACTGCCGAGGCACTCGATTTAGCATGAGAATTTCTCAACAGTGAAGCGATCTCGGTCTTGCTTCTGTTCTCCAGTAAACAAAGCGCTCCTGTATTCAGAGGCCAGTCCAGTATGACAATAATTCTTATATAATAATGATGATGCTTTCATTACACCTCCCTCTCTTCCCTGCAGAAGAGACACATTCGGCGTCGCATTGGTCATACAATCTACAAAAAATATTACATTTAAAACTATAAAACTGGTATTAGGTTGTGAAAAAATACATGCGAAGCTGCATATACATCAACACGTCGTGCACAGAAGGATAAGTAAGTAAGATAATGCAAAACATTGCACAAGCCCTTTGTCGTAGAAGTAGATCAAACAAATATGGAATTTTCAACCTTACGTTGGGATTATCAAACTGAATGCATGCAAGGAAACTAACCTCGCACGCATTTTATTTTGAAGACAAGTTTCTTTAGCTTAATGCAAATAATCTTTAGCATCTTAAAACATAACTTAATGCAAAAAATTACATAGAAAAATATAACACGTGTATCACCTTCCTTATAATAATTAAAGAGCAAAAGGATTCTTTTCTAATAACTCAACTCCTCCATGAGCTTTGATGAGCTAGCAAATTCAGTTGTGATTATTAAAAGTATAGAATTTTAAAAATTCTTCGCCAATCTAATTACGAGTACTTAGACTCGAATAATTACTTAAACATATTCTAATAAACTTACTTTCTCCATCACAATTAATCCACCAAGTCAAGTTTAAGCATAGGATTCCTCTCTTCTAAATTTAACTTGCAAAATACTAGTTGGGTCAGGTAGATATTTATTTACAAAATACTGGAAAAAAAGTTCAAAGTAGTTACAGCAGGCGCAACCTCTAACCAGGTTCCACAGCAGGTTATCTGAGAGTAAAAAATATACATATTACAAGCACCAATCCTCAACGAACAATTTTGTAATCATTCTCGCAAACAAAATTTGACGCTGATTTCTTAGCTAAGTGAGAGTCCTTCAGTTTTTCCAATAATGATGAAGAAATTCATATGCGAATGAATTACACTAGTTGACGTACGGACAAAAACGAGACTGTTATGGTAACAACAGCCCACAAGACGCTATTACCTTTATCCGTACCGTGTTAACGTCAATACATTTGGAAGCTCGTTATTCTAGATAAATAAGATCATACAGAATTTTATCACAATTATTACCAGGAGTGTTCAACAGTGGCAGCGCGCATTTCAAGATCAAATAAAAACTTAAGTAGAAACGGCATCTGAGGCACTCACGTACGCTGTCAGTAGCACAAGATGCAACAAAGGAAAATAATCATGAAAAGGAATACTTTTTTTAGTTAACCAAATCACGCATTCTTCAGTATGGAACTGAGACAGCTCTCAAATGAGACATAGTGCTTATAAGAGCCAATAGCAGAGTATTCTATATCTAAGAGACTTGACAACCTGTAGTCGAGGATTACCAGCCTCAGTGCATTGAGAGTTCAATCGTTATTTTGTGATGAAAGTGCTTCAGTAAGGCACCATGTCTCAAAGGTGCACAAAAATTTACGCAATGTAATTGTAACAAAACTTGAGACTTTCTACGATCACTGAGCAACATATCCTGAATAGAAAATAAACAGCACGGACCACAAAGAAGTAACTAGTTTTGAGGTAAGTGCTGAAGCGGCTGCTATGCCTGTAGCTGAGTAAGTTTGCATACACTTACGGCATCATTCTTTATCAATTGACTGATGAATAAGAACGACAGCACTCACACAAGCTGTGGCATGGACCATCATCCCTTTTCGAGATGTATGTGCTGTAATGACAGCATCTGCGAAGCGTATTCTTGCTTACATTTTACAGGAGACTGGATATAGCGTTGAGCTTTTAAGCATACTTCATAATATAAAATACGCTTCACGTATTCATCCCCATACATAAATGTAGATATGATTTTTCATGTAAAACATGTTTAGTAATGGTTTACACGGGTATTGTCCAGAAGACTTGAACGAAAGTCGAAGCTTACCTAACCTAACGGGTCGAACTGAAGAAACAAGCTCAGCTGACTTAGCGATATAAAATTAGGAAATCTAGCTAGACAACTACATATAGCTAAGAAAGTCCAATACCTGAAAGAGATAGGTAGAAATGCCTACCAATGAATATTTAACACTTGAACAGTTCAGCCAGGCGAAGAACTAAGGATTCTACTAGATAAGCTCTAAATCTCGGAGAAATTTAAAGCACAACCATTCGAAATACTTCCTTGAAAAATACTTCCATTATCAAATTCATCTCCATAGCTTTGTGCTACGCCATGGAGAGAATAATAAAATTGGAAAGGTTTTACACATTAAACAACAATAATTTGTAATAAGACCTTAAAAAAATTCCAGTGGAGGTCATGCTGGATCAAGTGTGAGCAGAACAAAACAAATGGAAAATATCAATCAACCAAGATTTAAGGATTAGTAAGGCTTAGTAAACTCATGATTTTGAGCAACTAAAAATGTTATTACAATCGTATCTCACGCTTCAAATACGCTTAAAATTAAAGTTAATTTTAATTCGAGCAAGAACCTTAACCACCTTTATCGTCTACACTTTCCTAGTCTCCTAAACAAATAAACATTGAAACGTAAGTTGAAGAACATGCATTTTCAAGTATTATAAGATCATTACCAAGAAAATTTCTCTAAAGTTCATCTTTATTATTACAAACTTCACATCAAATGGCTTCATATCTTGCAGCTATGAGTGACAGTGAAGCATCTTAGCGTTACTACGTATAAAAATATAATTTAGTATCAAGCACCTATTCGTACAAAAAATATCACTGAAAAATAATCTTAAGCAAGTCAAACCACATGAATATGTCAGTCCAAAACAAGAACCCATCCTCAGGGGACCTGGTCCACAATTAGGCTGTAGCAACTTTTTCAATTAGTCTTCAAAGAGCCGATGTAAAACCTGAACTATTTCAACTACTCTTTAATGAGACAACGTAAAATGAATTTCAACGAGCGAAACAATTTTCCAATAGAATTTAGCACAAATTTAACTTCCGTTATTACTAACGAGTTTTTTCTTGCTCTCCGGGTTCTAACGCATCACTTGTGAACAGCTGGGAATGTCTACGTTGTAGAAACAACTACCTTTCTCTCAAGAGTAAATAGAGGAAAATCTATTTACTAGATGCTCCGAACCTAATACTTCGAGCAAACTGCAGCCTGGCTGGTCTAGTGAAGCAGTACAAGCAGAGCGTCACAGCAGAGCCCTCACACGGGATCACAGGACTGTTGGCACACCCACTCATGTACAGGTGACAGAGCTGTACAACAATTCATGTGCAGATAACAAAAGCTGTACAACCACTGACGTACAGATTACAAAAGCTGTACAACCACTGACGTACAGATTACAAAAGCTGTACAACCATTGACGTACAGACAACAAAAGTTGGACCCACCTTGATAGAAGTAGAACAACTTCACTTTTCTAACTTTGGTGAACAACAGCACAGCGAGAATTAGGCTAAATTTTCCAAAATAGCAACGTGTAAGTATGAAGCTGCATGGCTGGAGCAAGCGCTTTATTCTGAAACGAGCGTTCTATGCAAAATTATTTTCAAAACAGTATCAGCCTCCAGACTCATTATTATCCAACGTCCCAAAAATGTCAACTTTCATACCTTCAACCGTGCACATTTAAATTCGGTAGAAAAACTGGAACCCTACAACACACGGTTTTATAGGCTTAACCCTAGAATGATAACCTGGGGCGATTTTCTCTCTAGTTACTACGCTTTCCACGCTTCTGAAATAGAGGCTTGCCATTCTAGGGTTAACATTACATATCAACGATGAAAACAAAGTTGAGACCTCAAGATGATGTGGACGAGGTCTAAATCTTTGCTTCTGTAACAGGTTTCATGAATAGTTCAAAATGATTGGTTAGCTCCAAGCGAGACGAATTATATACTAAAAAGATAGACTCAGTGCCGGTAAATAACTACCATATGAACATTAGAAACAGGTATGTAAATACATGAAACCTAAATTAGTTTGAAAAGTTCAACAAAATTGATTTTACATAAAACTATTCCCACACACAACTGGAGTGTGACGTAATTTCGGCGATGATAATGCTGAATAAATACATAATTATTTCATTGAAGTTCGAAAATCTACAGACGATACGAAAGCACAAACATCTGTGCAGCATTAATACTGGTTCTGTAAAGGAAACAAAGTGTACGCAAAAAACTAGCGAAGTAATAACAAAAAAAGGAAACGACCTCTACAACAATAAAAATTTGAGCCCATCGCTTTGCTTTGTCAATATTCCCAACCATAAGAGCAAAAATGAGCGAAGAACACGACCCCACTGAAGGAATTAAATAACTGAAATAAATAGAAATAAAGTAAATTAAAAATCATTGAACTTCGGTTACACCGTCTCCAGCAATGATAATATACTGAAGAATTAAGAATTATCCACCACCTCGTAGCGGAGGTAAAACAGGCAAATAAAAGGAAAACCATTATATTAATTGAAGAGTAAGGTAGGCTGATGGGAGGATATTAGAAGTAAATATTAATTAGAGTGAGTAAGAAGAAAAGTTAAAGAACAGAATATCTTGTGAAAAGAAGAGAATTAAAAGACCAAAATAGTTTCACGTCATGCGAGCTAGAGATTTTCAAGAAATACTGATAGCTGGAAATGCTCGAGAACAAATACAAATTCACTAAGCATAATTTCAAATGGAATTTATGAATTTAAAAGTGTAAGCGTCCCCAGGATGGCAACAGGCCTTAGGTACGGAGTCTGAGACAGTGACCCAAAAGTTCAAGTACTGTAACACATAACCCTCTACTGCCGCATGTCACTCATAGGAAACATGGGAAATACGACAAATTATGCTTACATCATTGAGAGTAGGAACTGTATGCCGGTTGCCCCTAACAGAGGACATGTTATTGTTCTATGAACAGCAACAACCCCAGAATATTGTCAATCTCGCAATGCAGCAGTGAAATCATAACTGAACCGTCAAGCAGTTAGATCATAATTCAGGCGGAAAAGGGTTAACACAAAAAATGCTGACTCCCGCACATAGCTATTCTTGAAAAGAGGCAGGAGGTGTAGAAGGACCCTGAGGGGAGACTGTGAGATCCTCATTTAGTTGGCTACAATCCTATATCAAAAGGAAATACCCGAATCTACAGTAACGATTGTTATGAAAGACAAACACGAAAGACTAAGAACAACAGAAAATATGGGGATAAGAACAATAAGAAACGATGTTTACCAGCCTTTCCCCTCAATGTTCAAAGGAGCAGTTCGGGATTTTCGTACTCGAATAAGGGTACAATAAGTTTATTTCCCTACCACAAATAACCGCCTTTGCACAAGTTCCGTCACACGTACTAACTAGTATATACCCGTACCATGCAGAATACATCGCTTTGCAGTTAGGCTATCAGTAAATTAAAATAAATATGCCAGTAACTACATTTAAATATTCAGTTTAACAATTAACCCATCTACAAAGTAAACGTACTTAAAATAACACCCAATACCTGAAATGTATTTTAGTACGTATAGAGAGCCTCTGATATACTTGTACGCTATTTTTTTCCACTTATCCACTTCAACGTCACATCTGCGTGATCAACTTTGTTTGAAATTAATGTTAATTCAAGACAACGGGGTTTGGAGCATGCAAACAATTTAGTGTTATTAGATTTCTGGTTAGCACCGCGTACAATTTTCATGCTACCAATTCTCTCCCACATAAAAATTGAAAAACCCTGCAAATTTCTCAATTATTACGCCAGGAGTCACACATAGTAACAATTCCGCCAAACTTAGGGCGTGACTCAAACATAGAGTTGTAGACGGATGAACAACAAGAAAAGTTGGACCTTTCTCCACAAGAAAAATCTTCATAAGCTGCCACTCGTAAATCATTTATTTTTTCATATTGGCACAGCACATTAATTGTTTCACCAGGTTTCTTGCACCTATATGCGTATCTATACAAAGACTTAAACAAAAATAAAAGTATTTTTTCCAATGACTTCAGAACAAATTCACTCATGGATGAAATATTTGTGATTGGAAAATGCGGTACAAGGTGAACAAATTAGAAGAATTTAAAAATAAAATGCATAGACTTTGTGAAAAGGGATACACTGAGCGTACTCATAACACAAAATGAAGCCTGAAAGACAAAAAAATAGCGAGTTGCACCTATGCAGGGATTTAATAAACACAGAAAAAGCAGGAAGTCAATTGAGACAACAAATAAAATTAGCAATAAGCAATCCAATTCAAATCAATATGCATACATACATACATACGTCATTTCGGGTTGAAAAATAAAATTTACCATTAAATAGGATTCGTCATTCAGTTCAGAGAAAATCTTGGAATTTCAGGCTAAGAAGAAGAGTTCAACTCACGGATTTTTGTACATTTCAATGAACTTCTTCCGTCGAATCCTCTTTCGCATAAGATAAATGAAGTAAGCCAAAGCAAGACCGAGAGCAGAGACGCTGTACAGAATCATGCACGTGCTGATCTCGCCCAAGTCCCGGAAAAGAGAAGAATTTTGAGGGTCGTCATCATTGTCATCCAAAACCTTAACCATGTGTCTGCTGTCACTATGAGCGTCACGCAGTCCGGCGAGCTGCCGAGAGTCTTCATCAAAGCTCTTACCCATCCGCCGACTTTCCATGTCCTGGGAGTTGGGCCGAGATACGCTCTCCTGGGACAGAGCATCCTTAGAGTATACTTTCTTTAGGTAGGTCAACACGACCCGCTGCTTGAACGTCGAGCCTGATCCAGCCCTGGATCTGCACCGCGGACAAGCAGCTCGCGTTGGGTACTGCACTTTGGGATGATGGGGGTCTTCAGAGGGAGCTCCTGCTATGCGCTGGTTCACATTGTTGTGAGATTTCCACAGCCACAAAATGGAAGCATCGTGGGACGTGACGTAGTTAACAGCATCTTTAGCATACATCTCTTGAAAATGTTCGGAGCAGTGAGAACACGAGAAGAAGTACTTCACAAATTCGTGAATGGCAGAGAGGGTCTCCAGTGGATCGGCCAGGTCGTTACTAGCTGCAATAGTTGCAGCATTAACGGTCAGCAAATGGAAGGTAGTCCAGAGGCCACAAGGGAAGCCCCTCAAGTGAGGTTCACTACCCTTACAGCCCACCCACGGCTGCTCCAGAGGCAGTACCCCATGTTGGTCAGCTCTCTGCATAGCTGCTGCATACTCGTCGTACGTAGCGGGAGATTCAAACTTACTCACACTCTTGGAGAGATCAGACAAGTAGGCGTGAACTCTGGGTCGTGCCGGTAGGTACTTGGCAAGGACAGCCAAGAAATTTTTGAGCGCCACGAGGCGTTCACCGGCAATTGTTTTGTGTAGCCCCACTTCCTGGCGCAGTGCTATGCCGACAGCGTTCTCGACGTCAACGAGGTATACTTGATCTGTAACACTCGGCTCGTCTTGCTCTCCTTCACTGTCGTCACTGCCATCTGCCGCCCCCACCACTTCATCAGCAGTACCGGTCTCTGAAAAATATCCAAAATTTAATCTGGAGTCAACCGGAACGGATAAAAAGTTATCAAAAATACAGTAAATAAATATTATTCCCAAGCAATCCTCCCAGTATCATGATAACTATCGAATGAGTATGAAATTACTTGCATTTATAGAGGATTATCAGTTCTCTCGCTCCTACGGTTTAGCTGACGGTTACGTAAAATTTGAATGAGATTCATGTAAAAAATCTGATACTCTATCAGAGCTGCATCGAAGAATTAAATGGCAGCACACACAATCACTTTTAGAATGTGAAGGTTGAAGAACCATAATATTACTCGCTTTATGTAATTGTAACTCACATCTCCAATACCATCTCTAAACTCTTGGATTCTCTCTGAACCTACGTATGCATCACTGTAGCGCTCTTAACCATTTTTACCATACCATCATTTTACCAGGTGTATCTTATGCTCCATCTCGTGCGTGACTAAAACCCTCATTAATATTACCCATTTCTTCAACAGTTTACCCGTAAGCTCATCTGCAAAAAGCCCCATCCCAGCCTTCAAAGCTATATTCTCACCTTCCACCGAAGGTTTATACGAGGGCAACTTGTTTACATCCAGTCCCAAGGCTTCAATAATTTCCTTCCTAACATCAGCAGCAGAAGAGAAGTCGTTCTGTAGGACCTGCGGCTGGTGCCCTCTGTGAACCAGCACTGGGACGGGCAGCAGTGACGGAGCAGGCAGCGACAACTCTGATAAGAAGCCAGAGTCTCGAGTCGCCCAACGCAGAACTATGTCCTGCCAAACAAAAATATGTGGGATGTTTGCAGTAGAACCCAGAATCCAGCTATGAATGTAGTAATAATAGTCAATACTCATTAGCCCTAAAGGTATGTCAGAGCAACCCAAAGCCCTTTAGCAATAGATTCTTGCCAAACACCATTGTCCCTTTTAGGTTGAAGATTTTGCCAACTTTATGCAGCATTGTTGTAGAATTACACCAGCCACATGTAATCATAATGGACTTTCCTTACTCACACATACTTCTGGAGCGTGACGTGAAGAGGCAACAGTGATTCTGTGTTCTGGACGCTCTCTAATGCACACAGCTCACTTTCTAGAAACCTCTACACCTCTCTTTACATAGATCTCATCTTATTCACTCTTCTTATTCATCCATCCCTCATTATAGTCTAGTAAACTCCTCGTACTTTCAAACTTAAACATTGTTAATGAAACAGTTCTCTTTTGTTCTGTCGATACGACCAAACAATCTTGAAACCTCTAACCCATTCAACTACTCCATCAGAACGCCTGTCGATTACACCTCTCCAATGCCCGCTTTATGCAACCCTGTTACTTCCATCACATTTCTCATGCATTTCTTCTCAAACATGCACCGACTGTATGCCACTTTGTATCCAAGTTTAGGCACCTTGAAACTGTCACAAGCATTTCATCAAAAACACCCGCAGACAGTGTACCACTCTGTATTAAGTTATCGCCCCATGCAACTGGGCGAAAATTACTATCTTATTGAAATTCCACGACACACTCGCGACACAATCTTTTTATTTGTTCAACCCTCCCTAAGCCAAGCGTCTCTTTCCTACCCTATACACTACTTCTCCTCTATACTTCCACTCACTTGATCGTCTTTTTTTTTCTTTTTCATACATTGTCATTATCATTGTACACAAATTCTTTCAGCACTTTCTGCAATTTTCCCTAAATCAACCACTCGTGTTGCCGCACCCTGTATAGTCATCAAAAAATGGTTGAATCACCTGTACACAGCAATATCTCCAAAAATCATTCATAATTTCATTAAAAATTTGAGTACTCACTGATTTTACAACATTATTAATGTTCACATCAAACTGCCATGGCATTACACAAGCTTACCTCAATTCCTAATTCGCTGAAAATAAACCATTCACCTCGTTTTCGATTCTACCATGCGCTCTGTTCATCTATAACATCCTACAGAGTGCATTCAGCACCCTTGTATTGGCTACATGAAAACACAATAGTTGTTTAAGTATCACTTCTCCTAAATTCTATGCTTTCTGAAGATCTATCAAGGCCTAGATAATGAATGACCCTTTACACATAAAAACTTAAATTTTTCTTGCTATCATTATATATTCATCTCATTATATCTTCATGCTTTGATTGTCTCTATCAATCACCAACTAGACAGTCAATCGTCGCGATGTAATAGACTTGTCACTCTCAAACTACTACTCTGAAGTAAATTACCTTTCCATTCACAGAATTAACACACAAGCATTGCACCGTTCAATCAGTGCGATACCTGAAGCAAACAAACATTGAACAGTGCCAGTGATTCGAACACAGCCACGCTGCTTTTAGCAAAGACCTGATTGAACAGCAACCCACTGGAGAATCGCTCTTTTCTTTCACTACTACAGCTGAGCAAAAATATAGAGGCTTGTAAACGGAAACTTGAAACCAGTTTGTCAGTCACAGTCAGAATAATCAATTTAAGTGGTGTGAACACCTAAGCACAATTCTTGATGATTTTGTCTCCAATAGCAGACATAAACATGAATTAATATAGTAATTTCATGAATACGCGTGTGTATATTGAAGAGAACGTACCCATACACACAGTAACTGACCTCTTTAAAGTACCCCATGTCCATGATGATCTCCTGAGCCAAGGTGTTGTCCTTTGTACCCACCAGCACCACTCCGTCAGACAAACCTCTGTCTGCACTGCTGAACAGCTCTTCTCTGCTCCCACTGCAACAGCACGTTCACCATCAGTGCTCATTTCATTAAATTTCTGGTTCCCATTAAAAATGCTTACGGCGTCGTGTTTAGATTGAACGTTGTGGACTATTGTAACAAGGTAGACTAGCTACCAATCGAAAGTTGTAGATTATTGTAACATGGCAGACTAGCTACCAATTGGAAGGTGTAGATTATTGTAACACAACAGACTAGCTACCAATTGGACTTAGAACAATCAGTTCCAGAAGTAGACACTGAAGTTGTCAATATTCCATGTATTATACAATCAATTATAAATAGCTGCAATAACACAAAAATGACAGCTGTGATTAAAGGAGCTGCATGTTTCAAGAAGATGACATTACAGAGTGAGATGTAGAAAATAATTATGAGCATATCTGTTCCCTCTGTTAACAATAACTTCGGTAATTTTTCTTGGTGAACCATAACATCTATTCTCATTTGTTTTTCCTTTAGAAAGTGTTCTTCTATGCCAACTAATAATGGGGAAATATAAGTTCTAAAGAGACTCCTGTTTCTTCAGATTAATGATAGGATGCATGGAAATTACTGGACAAGATCTCTAGCGTGGCTTCTTGCTAGATGTTCATTCAAATACTAAGTAAGTAACGCGGTCAGGATACCAATAATATGATACATGGAGTCTCACAAACACAATAACCTATTTTGTGAAGCAAAAGAGTTAAGAGTATGAACTTGGGCACAATTTTTTTATAACTATGATAAGCTTTTATGACACTATAATCTAATATTTTGGGAGCTCTGGATAAACTAACCTAATTATTTAACTTAAAATATAACCAAAAGGCTGAAATAATTGTATGAATTTCCAATATTTATGCAGATAAAATTTCAATGAATAACAATCAAGCCATGACAACAAATAATGGTTCATACTAGACTGAGTTATTACGATTTATTCACGTCTCATTTGCTTGGACTCGACATATCATTTACTAGAATGATTTTGTTCATGGGGCAATGCAAGTTCTCAAAAGAAATATGAGTGTAATATTATCCCATAAATAAGTTACAAAAGTTTTACATAAAAAAGGACAAAAGTGATACTACAACAAGTTACAAGAGTAATACTACCAATATCTTACAAGAGTAATACCACAAACAAGCTACAAGAGTAGTACCATAAAAAAGTTACACAAGTAATACCATAACCCTTTCACAACCAAATTATTTTCATACTGATCAAAATATTGCGTAAATTTTCACTTATCTTTACTAATCTCTATGTAATTTTACTGTAATTTTGAACCAAACATTTAGAATATGGGACTAAAGGGAATGATTTTTAAAGTTTTGTTCGGGACATATTAACCCAACAGGAGCGAAAGGGATAAACAAGTTACAAGAGTAATAACATGAACATGTTACAGGAGTAATACCAAAAACACGTTAAAAGAGTTCAAAGCTACTAACACAAGCTCTAGTTTCAAGTTTGCAAACTCAACTTATAAACAGCATGAAAACTGATAACTTCACAGCAATACTCCAAAAAAAATTCCTGTATCAGCAACAAAAAATCCCCACTGCAGATTTAATTGATAATTTAGAACTAAAGAAAAGAGAGCGCAGAAACAACACAGAATAAAACTACCTGAATGGAAATAAATTGACCCAAGAAGCTGAACCATTTCCCGCTGCTTGCTGAGCTGCAAGATACTGCACCACAGCACTCCTCAGCGCAGGCACAGTGCGGTCATTTGAGAGCTGAACCCCAACATCATCCTGTAAACAAGCAGCACTAGAACAGCAGCCAGAGGTGAGGAGCAAGTCAATGAGCTACTAGTATCAAAACTGACAATTTATTATGAGACCAGGCTTCAGTACTGAAGTTATGAAATTATCTCCAGATAAACTTAAATGAGCATATCTCAATGCAATCCCATCCTTTCAAATATAAAAAGAATATCTCTAGGCATGTTACGTACTATATTTTTTATTCCTTTATATTTTGGACAATACATCAAAGGACTTCAGGTGCATCATGTTGGGTATGAAATATTCAAGTAAAAGTTCATATCTTAAGTCAAAGATGTACATGAGCTAAAGCCAAAGCTATGACAGAAAAGTTGTAAGAAAAACTTAACTGTGCTTTGAAAATTTCTCTCAACTGAAGTGCACTATGAAGATCTAGAAATGATATTCAGTATCAATTCCCTAATTATACACAAAAATTTCCATGATGTAGATCACATAAAAACAAGAAATTTATCAAAAATTAATAAAGAGAGGCTTTGTTAGAAAAAAAGCATGCAAATAGCAGAAGTGATACACACTTCAATCAATAGTTAACATAAATGAATGTACTGAGAAAAGTTAGTTGAGATATCGCACATACTGAGAAAAATAAACATTAAAATCAAGTAAAAGATCAAAACTCCTACAATAAATGGTTACATATAAGTAACATCTAGAAAAGTAGCTATCCAAAACTACAGCACTAACTTTAAAATGTAAGATAAAAGTTGGTTTGACATTACACAGAGTAATCAAAACTCGGAGAATCCTAAAATTGTGTTTCACAAGATGCATCACAAATGCCCTATATATATGTGATCACAGATGCTATTTTTTCATGCTTCAAACAAGAGATGTTTTACTGCTACTCAAAAGAAGCAGTAGTTTTGTTGAAATCATGTACAGCACTGCAGAGTTGTCCTTCAAAAATGAAGACAAAGTGGGAAAGC
This sequence comes from Trinorchestia longiramus, assembly GCA_006783055.1. Classification (NCBI taxonomy): domain Eukaryota; kingdom Metazoa; phylum Arthropoda; class Malacostraca; order Amphipoda; family Talitridae; genus Trinorchestia; species Trinorchestia longiramus. The sequence continues at coordinate 87,131 of VCRD01000124.1, read as the reverse complement.
TCTCCAGTGAACACCTGCTGTAAGCTAAGTACCTTAGCAACATTAGGAGGAAGAAATGACAGTGTTGGATAACCAAACACTTCATACTGGCGACACAGTCCAGTGTTTGCTGGATCTGCACAGTTCAGAACGGCTGGTTTGATGGAGTGACTCCAATCTGAAAAAAAAAATTGTAGCTAGTAATTGCATACAAAAATATTTTTGTAAAAACTTTCCTTTAAAATTGATGCTCAGCATAAGGAAATAATAAGCACACAAGGAAGAAGTTCTTATTACACAGAAAACCATGAACTAATTAATGTTCAAAAATACCCAGAAGTTATTCATAATTTCATTAACAACACTCATTTTGCTGCATGCACAGGAATTTGTAACTCATATAACAAATTGGGAACAAAACTTAATGGAATAGTAATCTTACCAGTTATGTTCTTCACAAAAATCTTGAACTGAGGAGCAAAAGCAATGCAGTGTCCACAGAAGGCACTGTAGAACTGAACAAGCCAGGCATGCTCTTTGCCAGCCAAGGTTTGGTAGAAGTTGTTCACACTGAGCAAGGTGACATGGTCACTTGAGTTGTAGAGACCAGGGACAGTTTCAACTCCTGATAGTGGAATGCTTGCAACATCCCTTGAAAATACTACTAAACATATGCTTAAAATGACTGAAAAGTACATGGCATCTAAGATTGAATATCTAGTCATTATGATGTTGTATAAAATTTTATTACTATTTAAGACCTAACATCATTAATTTCTGTAATGAAAAATGAGGTAAAAAGATAATGTACTTTAATTTAATGCTATAAATTAGTTTCAAACAACCAACAATGTGAATTAAACTTCAATTATGAGTAGCATATATTCATTATATATAATTAGATATTACAGAACCATTCGTCAAAGATAAAAAGGACAGAATGTTCTTAGCAGCCAATGAGCATTTTCTGCCCAACAAATACTGCTCACATTAAGTTCACACTACCATATCAGAAATATTCCAATTATAGCACTGAACTAATGTTTTAGGCGCACAAAATCACATGCAGAACAATATTAGCATTAACAACAAATCACAAAGTTTTGTTTAAAAAAAAATTAAATCATAGCAACTTATGTCACTAAAATTCAAAATAAGGATTTTATAATAAAACTAGAACTTTTCAAGTCAACAGAGCAAATAAAAAACCCAAAACCAAAATACAAGTATTTTTAAAGAAAAATTTCAACATTGTTCCATCCAAATGCTGGTCAGACATGTTTCAAGAAAGTGGTTTATAGCTTTACACATTCTGCACAGCAAATTTTTAAAATATTCTTTAAAATTTCTATCTATAATTAGGGATTGTTCAGAAAAATCAGAGAAGGTAACAAAAGGGAGAAAGAAAAAGAGCAAGAAAAGCAAAACTATGAGCGAAGAAAAATTAAAAGAAGCATGAAAAAAAAATCAGAAAATATGAAAATGCAAATCAGAAAATGTAACAGAAAATATGAAAATGCCAATTAGAAATAATAAAGCAAGGAAACAAGCATCAATATTGTAGTTTCTGGGATAAAGACTTTACATGCCACATTGGTCAGACAATCTACTGCTAGTTGTGGAGAAGAGACACTGCCAGCTAGTTCTATTTTTTTTATTTGTATGAGGTGACTGTCGGGGATATGAAGCTTTTACAATGATTATATTGAGCACATTTTTCTTTGAAGATCGTAACTCAGACTGAAGCATAAACCTTGACTGATGAACTATTCACAATTTCCTATTCTTACTTCTCCTGTACTTTTCAACATGCCCTGACCTCATCAAATGCTAGTCACTCAAATACATTTGACCCAGTGTTTACATAGGCACTGTTGTTGAGTACACTTCATTTTAAGCCAGAAATATTAGATAATTGCTCAGTTACATCTCATCACAGATTTAGTTTAAAGATTTAGAGTATATTAAAAGTATTCTATGTTGTTCACTAATGCTGCTGCAGTATTTTTGCTTTACTTCTTATACAAAGTAATACTGAGAAAAAATCATATTGCAAGAACTTATGATGTATGCAAAACCATTCTATCAACTATTGAAACGTTTACATCATCTTAAATTGCAATTAATTGTCAATCACTGCCTTAGTACTCAGTTTCTAATTTTTTCAACACAATTTTTATATATAACTACATTATGAGTAATTAAAATGCTTTAAGAGTTCACCTAAACATTTTACATAAATTTTTATCTACACAAATCAGAGATTGAGCCTAAAGTACAAATGGTGTTTTACAATTGGAAAGTTCACTAAACTTGCCAAGTTACAGTTCACATTGTTTAAAAAATTCAAATTTTCATCTACTTTAACAGTGTCTTCATTTAAGTCAATTCATATTATGCTGTGGCTACAGTGACTAGCTTAGTCCTGTGGCTACAGTGACTAGCTTAGTGCTGTGGCTACAGTGACTAGCTTAGTGCTGTGGCTACAGTGACTAGCTTAGTGCTGTGGCTACAGTGACTAGCTTAGTGCTGTGGCTACAGTGACTAGCTTAGTGCTGTGGCTACAGTGACTAGCTTAGTGCTGTGGCTACAGTGACTAGCTTAGTGCTGTGGCTAGAGTGACTAGCTTAGTGCTGTGGCTACAGTAACTAGCTTAGTGCTGTGGCTCCAGTGACAAGCTTATGATGTAGCAATAGTAATTAAATGAGTAATTTAAATTTATCTGAAAGGTTATGAGAAATATTTTATGCATTTAACTCTTTATAAAGTTGCATTTTTTTCTCTTATGATAATTAAATGCCATCATTAAACACACATCTATGGTTTATTTCCTGCATTGATTGTAGTACATTCCTGCAACATAAGGTGAAGTGTTTGCAGCTAATGTTAGTCTAGTGGTCATAATGCCCTATTTTGTTGAATTTTATTATGCCATCAAAATCCCTTTATGAATTTCATGCAGAACTTTAAAATTATCATTATAATGATGTTCTAGTATTTATTCATCACATTAGAAAATTTCAAAGTTTTAGTTTTAACAATAATAATAGCAATAGCTAAATTTGATAGTATCATTAAGCATTTGCAATAAGTTTACTACAACTTAATGCATACATGGTGTTTACAATTGTTATTGTGTTAGGACATAACACAATCTTATTTTCTTCTCAAGCTTACTTTTGACCATCTTTTTTTGATTCCAACATGCCAACTTACCTACCTACCTTGTCTATACTACTATTCCATACATCATTGCCCAGTTTCCATCTGTTTTACCACCTAACTGGCCCTCATTTGAAATGTTTTGTAAATTAGTCTCATATAAAAGGATGTCACATCAATGTATGAACTAAGATACAATCTCTAGAACCCATCCCAATCTTCAGAAAATGTTCACTTTCCATCATCAAAAAAAAGGCTCCTGAAACTGAGAGCCAATGGCAGTAGGGTCCTTTGTTATGGCCTTTAATTCCCTCTAAAATACACACATGCAACAGGGTGGCCTTCCAAATTTTTTGCCTGTGTGCCAGGCTCATCTAAAATAATTTCTCAAGAGCCCCCCTGAGTCATTCCATTGAAAAAAATCAAACAAGTGCAGGCATCACTGGGAGAGCAGCTTGTCATAAACAGACCCCCTTACTTAGGGTAGTTGCATTCTACTCCAGGTGACCAACTGTTTAACAGCAATGTTGATGATCCTATGCTCACACTAGGAAGTTTTTCATGGCATCCGCAACAATCATGTTGCATTCTTCATCTAGCCCTGCAAGATAGCTTTTATGCAAGTCCTCTTCAACACACCTGGCATTCTTCTAGTTCTCACCATACTGCTCATAAACGACACTCATAAAACTCTCTGGTTCATGCTCTTATTTACTACATACTAAGACCAGATGTTCTATTGTTTTCTCTATCACTCAGTTACAAGGCATACACAACCTGTTATTCCCCTCATTTTACCACCATATGCACCTATTTCACTTAATGACTTATATCTGATGGCAAACTTTAGTTGGTGGCTAAAACTTCCATCATAGAACATTTTTACCTTTGGTACATTCTTATTGGCATACCAAACTAAGATGGTCTTCCCAGCCATGCTATGCTTCCATTTGTTCAAATCATACTCTTTCACTACACTTTCAATTTTCTGCCACTTTCTGCAATCCCACTGCAGCACTTCACCTCCATTATTTCTGAATAACCAGTCATCCACAGGTCTCCCAATCCTAATACAAACAATCTTGTGAATTTTTAGCTTTCTTGCATGACCCCATCAAATTTTTCCCAATGGACACTTTGATTCAGATTCCATTCAAAAATTTGTTTAATCCATCTTTTATTTTCCATTTGCTCAATTCTCACCTTATAATTCAACATAGCCTGTATCATTCTTTCAGAAAAAACTCCACTCTAGATCCCTTCTAAAAGCTTTTACAGTCGTTCATTTAAGGGTGCCTAATGCCAAACGCTTCACCCTATTCTGTAGCATCTTTTCCAACTTTTCAAGGTCTCCTCCAGTCCATGCCATAACATTTATACCATACATTACACTAGGTACAGCAACATACTTCCACATTCCTTCAGCACATTCATACATGTTTGCTCTATACCTGGTCACATTGCTTAGTCTTCCTACCACGGCATAGCTTTTGTCGCTTTCTCACCTTTTGCTCATGCACATCTCTTTTCATTCAACATACATCTCAAGTACTTATATTCTTTATTTCTGCCTATTTCAACTTGTACAATATTCCACTATCTCCATCAGCATAATCACCATTTATAACCATAAAATCACCATATGGTTAAGGCCATACCATATAACCATATGGTTATGGCCAAAACTATAACTTTGTAGTTCTTGTCCTGATTCACCAATCACAACAATACTATCACCATACAACAAACAACTCAGTTTCTCCTCTCCAACTCTCAGTCCCCAACTACTGTCTGAGATGAACAGCTAATTTTTCAGTGTACAAGGCTAACAGTACAGGAGACAGCACAACCTCATCTCACTCCCCTTCCATTCCACACCTGTTCATCACTAAATCTCCCAACTGGTAGATTACACATGGATTCTACTTCAGACATTTTACAATGTTCATTATCTTCTAACTGGAGTCTATTTTTCTCAAGGTGTCTCATAAGCTCAAACAATCTACTGTGTGATGCATTTTCTCTATATCTAGAAATATCATATACACCTTATTATTCTCTTTCCTATTTCTTATACTTACTTCCACAAACAGATTGTATTTATTACATCTAACACTCCTAAAACAATTCTGTTCATCATCCATTACTTTTTGTTCTTCAATATGTTTTATTTTCATTTACAATTTCACAAAACACCTTACAGTGTCAGGCAGAGCTATAGTTTTTTCCATAGTTTAGTTTTATTTCTATAGTTTACAGTCTATAGGAGTAGAGTTTTTTAGTTTTTCATATTCTTATGTGCACCTTTGTGCAATAAAAATACATTACATATGTTCCACTCATCTGGAACTTTTTCACTCCTTCATATCTCATCAAACAAACATTTCAACATCTTAATTATACTCACACCACCCTGCTTTGAGAACTCGTACAAAATTTCATGAAGACCACATGCTTTCTTCATTTTTCACCTATTATCAAATCTTTTCTATCTCTTCACACATAATTTCCCTCTTCTATTTGTAACTCATACTCCCCAATTTGAAGATTTACTGGTTATTCATCTATTAATGGCTCATTCATTCCACTAATGTCTTTCCAAAAGTTCACAACTGCTTTCACCATCTGTACCCTATCACTCACTTTGCACCTACCAACTACTAATTCATAGACTTGCACTTCACTACCTCTGTTATCTTGTATAGAATCATACAACACTTTAATTCAATCTGGATCCTTTTTTCTAAGATTTCCAACCTTTTGTTTTTCACTCTATCCTCATATATCATTCTCTTTACCCTCCTTTGCTGAATTTTGTACTTATCCCATACATCCTTCCATTCAACTTCTGCAATGCTACATCTTTCATCCAGTTTTTACATTTTACATTGTTTCCAATTCAAAATCTTCCTTCTCAATTGTTCATCTTTAATCTCTCTTATAAACACCTTTGCTTTTCAAATACATCTTCTGCAGTTCACTTAACAATCAAGTCTTCTTCTTCTTAGTTGTGATTGTTTGGGGCTTTGAAAGCTAGTCGATGTAGCCCCAGGTTGGAAGGTAGGTTAATTTTTTCTCTTGTTTCAACCTGCAAAAAGAGAGAAGTTCAAATATTTAGCAGAGGATAGCAAGTATTCTGCTATTTCCTGTTCTATAAATCTTTCAGTATAAACAATATTTCATTTCACAATTTTTTTCTAATTTTTTGTATATTACTTTCAAGGTCTACTGTTAGTTGCTAAGGCATGCCCAACCCAGAGCCACGTATCAGTTGTTATATCCGCACTGAAGTTCCAGCCTGGGTGGCGCAGCCTGGAACTTCTCAAGGCCAAGAGGCAAAAATATCTTATATGACCAAAAAGATCTTACCAAAACAACTCTTGAGGGCATATCTCTGAAGGAGTGAAGTTAGTGGTTGTCAGAGACTAAGGAAACATCCCCTCTTACAGGTGGCAACTCTTTACAGTAACTTATATCAGAGCTGCGTAAGGGAGTGTTTCCCATCTCTGTTCTAAGACTCTACTCTATTTTTGAAGAATTAGGGTTAGTACCAACGGAGGTTAGTCACATTAGTCTACTTGGTCTTAATTTCTGTTTCTATTTGTGAGCCAATCTATATCTGGTTCTGGTTTTGTATTTTTGTTTACTAGTTTATTTGATCCAATATATTCTCTAGTTTGTGAATTTTTTCCAAGTATCAGAATAGAGCCTCTACGATCAATTTTTACTCGTTTGCAGGGAAAGGGCCACCTCCTAATATATTTTCCAGGGAAGCAGGAACTTTTAGAGAGGTTAGAGTATTAGTTAGGTTGGCATGTTCATCAGAATAGTTTAAACAATTAAAGAGCACATGTTCTATGGTTTCTACTCTACCACATGGGCAATTGAGATCATTGGTCTGATTAACACAGAACAAGTGGGACCTAAAACCTGTATGTCCTACCCGTAGTCTAGCAAAAGCAGTTTCTACACGACAGTTCCTATGGGAGGCTCAGGGCCAACTACCAGAAGTGTCTCTAATTTGCACGAGGTGGCGCCCCTTCCTGGTTACCCTTACTGTAGCCATGTTGAGTCCCAACATGTCCTAAATGCTTTACATGCAAGACTTACAGTTTCCTCCTTAGAGTAGTGCGTCAGTGTGCGGTATCGCAGTAAATGTGCCACTTTAGCAGTGCTATCTGCAGCTTCATTACCCGACACACCTCTATGTCCTGCAATAAACTGCAGCCTAATACAATGAGAGGAAATAAGGTTAATCAACTTGTTCTGTATATTGAAGACCAGAGGAATGTAGTATTTAGGTTTTGTGCTGCAAATCAAATATAGGGAGCTCAATGAATCTGTGAATATGACGTATTTATCAGAGGGGGCAGAATTCTTCGAGATCCATGACAGGGCTTCATGTATTGTATGCAGTTCACACTCTATTACCTGTTTTTTGTGCAAAAATGTTTTTCAGAGGTATGTAGGGATTTATTCTATGTAGCTGTGGATGAAGTTTGGGCATTAGTCTTGTGTCTTTTCCTTGGGTTTGGTCTCCCTAAGATGGAGGAAGGTGTCACTTGAATTGTTGGCAAGTCAAGAGTGGTCATTAAGTTAGAAGGGTCAGAACAATCATTATATTGAGGTTGTGCTGTCAACAGTCTTTCATTATTGGCATAAGTGTTCAGCACTTGAGACTTGAAAGTATCTTTGGCAATTTCAATTATTAGATCTTTTAGATTCAGATCCTCATCTTGATGAGTGACAGCTGTGAGTGTTCTTGCCAACAACTCGACCAATTGGGTTACAGTGACATTTGGCAATGTTGGAGTGATAAGTTCATCTCCAGTCTGAGTACCAACAGAGACAAGTTTAATAGGTTGTGCTTTAGAAGAGTATTGATCCTTACCTCCAGATTGGGTCACCATTGAAATGTTCAAAGTTTGATCAGAGTGAGGCTGCACCAAGGAAGTCCCTCCTGCATGTAAGACCTGCCTTGCAGCATCCCTATAGGAGAGCTTTTGAATTTGTCTAATTTTCTCCACTTCTCTAGCTTACCTGATCTTAGGACAACCTCCATAGTTTGCAGTGTGGTTACCACTGCAATTGCAACATGAGCATGTGCTTGGGGAGGGACATTCCCTGCTGTTGTGTGCACCACTGCACACAACACATCGAGGGGCTGCTTTATAATTTACAGCATTGTGTCCAAACCTCTGACAGCAGAAACACTGCCATGGTTTGCCTATGTATGTACTTACTCGGTACTGCTGGTATCCAATGCATACAAATTGAGGCAGAGTGGTAGTATTGAATACAACCTTGATAAATGCAGTCACTATTTTATCTTTACCTTTGTATATCCGTTCCACTGTCACTCCTCTGAAGCCAGCATCAATCAGTGCTTCGGTCAACTCCTCACTGCTGGTGTCCTTCCCGAAAGGCCCGATTGCTCCCACTGAAGTGATTTGGTTGGCTGGAAGGCAACACTTGACCTTCCATGTTCCAATCTCTAGAACACTCAGGAATGGTGAAACATCCTCATAATGTTTTTTCATTGTGACAACCAAAATTTTCTACCTAGATTTTTCCTTATGTTAGAAATGACTCCTGTTCTAAAGGCAAAACTGGCCAGTGCCTTACTATGAGCCACATCATTGGCTAAAATTTTTTAATTATTTGCCTCATCCTTCATACTGGGTTCCACCAATATAATGGTGGGATTAGTTGGATTATTATTCTGTGGCATTTTCCTACTATTGTGTTGAACTGGAGTAATGACATCTCCTTGTTCAGGTGAAAACCCCTCCAAACTATGAACCTCTGGATTCAGATTTTTATCTGGATTTATTTCAATAGCTGGTATGGGGGTCAGAGAAAGCTGTTGGTCACCCAGTAACTCCCCAGTGTCCCCAATTTGTGGGCAGAGGCCATCAGATATCATGACTTGACATGGCGATATGGGTTGAGAAGGAGTAGGCGGGATGCACTCCGTTGACGAATCTATGGAGATCCAGGCATCTGAATCTCCCCCTGATGAGGAGAGAACTTGTCCCCCTCCTCTGCCTTTTTTTTAGGGATGAAATGCTAATAACACAATATGACTGTAACTAATAGATGCAAGAAAAGAAAAAATAATTTTAGATAATTAGGATGCCAAAAACTAGATACAGTTTTCAGAAAATTCTCACGAAAGAGGAGGACGATCTCTACGCACCAACCTACACAGTTTTTACACACACATGCAACAGGATGGCCAGAGTTTTTCTCTTCTTCTTCTTCTTTGTCGTGTTTATTTGGGGCTTCGAAAGCTAGTCCATGTGGCCCCAGGTCTGAAGGTAGGTTGATTTTTCCCTTGTTTATAATGTTTCCTTTGTTCCAACCTCCAAAAAAGAGAGAAGTTCAAATATTTAGCAAAGGATAGCAAGGGTTTTGCTTTCCCATGTTCTATAAATCTTTCAATATAAACAATATTTTATTTCACAATTTATTTTTCTCCTATTTTTTGTATATTACTTTCAAGGTCTACTGTTAGTTGCTAAGGCATGCCCGACCCAGTGCCACGCACGAGTTGTTATATCCGTACTGAAGGTCCAGCTTGGATGGCGCAGCCTGGAGCTTCTTAAGGCCAAGAGGCAAAATTTCTTATACGTCCAAAAAGATCTTAACAAAACAACTCTTGAGGGCCTATCTCTGAAGGAGTGAAATTAGGGGTTGTCAGAGACTAAGGAAACATCCCCTCTTACAGGTGACAACTCTTTACAGTAACTTATATCAGAGCTGCGTAAGGGAGTGTTTCCCTTCTCTGTTCTAAGACTCTACTCTATTTTTGAAGAATTAGGGTTAGTACCAACGGAGGTTAGTCACATTAGTCTACTTGGTTTTAATTTTTGTTTCTAGAAATTGCAACTATTCAAAATCAGTTTTGACGTAACGTACTTGTATTTGTGAGCCAATCTATATGAGGTTCTGGTTTTGTATTTTTGTTTACTAGTTTATTTGATCCCATATATTCTCTAGTTTGTGAATTTTTTCCAAGGATCGGAATAGAGCCTCTACGATCAATTTTTGTACATTTTCAGGGAAGGGGCCACCTCCTAATATATTTTTCAAGGAAGCAGGAACTTTTAGAGAGGATAGAGTGTTAGTTAGGTTGGCACGTTCATCAGAATAGTTTAAACAATTAAAGAGCACATGTTCTATGGTTTCTACTCTACCACATGGGCAATTGGGATCATTGGTCTGATTAACACGGAACAAATGGAACTTAAAACCTGTATGCCCAACCGGTAGTCTAGCCAAAGCAGTTTCTACACGACGGTTCCTATGGGAGGCCCAGGGCCAATGTTGTTAAGACTAATAGTTGCAACTCTACGATATATTCTAACCGTAATTCGCTTACCTCTATTAGATTTGGTGTGCAGTCTCCGTCGCTTCTCGTACCAGACGAATGTCCTCTAATCGTGGACGATGAGACATCAACAACCTTCGACCGTGACTCACAACCTCTACTTGCGTGACGATTATCCCTATACTGGTGTTAGTAACTGAATCCGCTTAGCCTAATACTTTACAAGTACAGATCTCCACGACAACGAATACTTTTAACGAACAACCAACGTGCAACCTGCACCTGCGCCGCTTCTCGGGCCCACAACCACAGCAACAGCACGTATACGACAGGGCTCAACCCACGACCGACTCTGCCCCGCATCATCTCTCCCTCAAGCTCAGGCGTCGCCGTTGGGGTGCCAATTGCTAATTTATACATTATGCCACATCTCCACGTGATTTTAAAATCACAATACTTTAGCTAAATTACTTACTGCTACGGAGTCGACATTTTTGTCACTACCTTAACTACCATAATCTATCTACATCTAAATGATAATTTAAACATCTAAACTGTAATGTAGTCGGTGATCCAGGCGGGAGGTCTTCTATCTCTCTTCATCTGCTGTGATTCATTCTCACCCCCACTTTGTTCAACTTTCATTTGCTTCTCTTGGTATGATGGCAGCCCCCAACCTCTCTCATCCCTAGCTTTTTCATCTCGGGGTAGAGGAGGAACTACTGAGCGCACGTCAAGTACGTGT
>VCRD01000124.1:16908-31060 GCA_006783055.1 Trinorchestia longiramus | reverse complement strand
ATACGTATGAAAATTAACTCTAAAATATTACTAAATTTAATATTATTTAATACTAAAATATTCACAATATTTTAGCGGCCCTACAGCACAATAAAGAAAACAGGTTATAAAAGTTCACTGTGTCAATTGAACAGTAAAAGGAAAGTATTTCAAGTAAATATTTGGAGTAATGCAGCGAGAGCTTGTACAGCAAAATTAAGAAACATATGACTAATGATAAGCAATAGAAAATCTCACATAACAGGTGAATTTTTAAACAAAAAGTAAGGTAGATTTGAAGATTAGGTAAGAAACACTCTCAGTACTACTTAAGACCACAGGTTGTTCTATTAAATCTCAAAATACAAGTCCTAAAACTTGGTTATTTCAGGGATATACCATAGGTCGTCTCCACAACGCACATTATACAAAAATTAACACAAATGATATGAAAAATCCTACACCTAATATTTCCCGAAAAATATAGTGAGGCTAAGAAATATATTTAAGTCCTAAACACTATTAATTCTAGACTTACTGTAAAACACAAAAACTTCACTATAAGGCACTGTAGACTTACGGTGTTATCTCTTAAAAGCTTCGTTCCGGTTCACGTCGGTTTGGGATCTGGAATTGCTTTTCAGGGGTGAACTTTTTTAAGAAAGAACCATTGCGACAGTTCTTTCGTACTAGGAATGATTTTACAAATTACAGCGAATATTTATAATTAAAAATTTACAGGAATCTCACTTAAAGTTACAAAAACCTAATCACAAAAATACAGGAAATTTATTGTAAAAAGTACGATTTAATTTGTACGCGATTAATTAATACGTACAATTTGAAAATGGAGCATAAACAGTGATATGATGCTACAAGGTCTCTGCTTCGGGCAGACAGACCGCGGGTTCGAAACCCGGCCATGAATACGAGCTGTTTCTCGTTTCGCGCCGTGAGCTCGCATTTATCGGTAAGCCCTCAACTCCTGCCCATGGACACATCCCAGAATTGTCGCATGGAGCTCACCATCATCCTTACTCTAGGAATGTTAACCTTAAGAATTTGAAAAACCAATGTACTAATGTCTATGTACTGTGTACTTGATTGGAAATAAAGTTGTTTGTTTTGTTTGTTTGTTACTATCGTGAGATGCGATTTGGTTTCTCACATTAGCGTGAACTGCTAATTAGAACTGTTTCGAGACGAAGAAACTAGGGATTAGCGAGGTGGTTTCTTAATTAATTGAGGTTAGGAAAAAACGGAGAAATAACAAATGAAAAAGTTAAATGAAATAGTCTTGCTGTACTTAAACGAATCAATGAAAAGATGCATTATGAGAAACTTCTTAGCTTTGATTTGATATGTAATGCCGTTTTTGGGAAGAATAGGGAAGAAATAATTCTTGAGACCGGAAGGTAAAAATATCGTTAGTGGACTCGAAAACGAGTGTCAAGAATTGGCGTGCCCCATGCAAGCAAGGTTTATTGTAGGAGGTTTTAATTTACACACTGCAGATGTCCAAATTATTAGCTTTAATTTGATATGCAAATGACGTTTCTGGGATGAATAGATGAGAAATAATTCTTGAGACCGGAAAGGGAAAAAGTCGTTAGTGTACTCGAAAACGAGTGTCAAGAATTGGCGTGTCCCATGCAAGTAAGGTTGAATGTAAAAAGTTTTAATTTACACACTGCACATATCCACATTATTAGCTTTAATTTGATATGTAAATGAAGTTTGTGGGATGAATAGATGAAAAATAATTTTTGGGACCGGAAGGTATAAATATCGTTAGTGGACTCGAAAACGGGTGTTAAGAATTGGCGTGCCCCATACTAGCTAAGTTGATTGTAGGATGTTTTAATTTACACAATACACACGTCCAGATTATTAGCTTTAATTTGATATGTAAATGAAGTTTGTGGGATGAATAGATGAAAAATAATTCTTGGGACCGGAAGGTAAAAATATCGTTAGTGGACTCGAAAACGGGTGTCAAGAATTGGCGTGCCCCATGCTAGCTAAGTTGATTGTAGGAGGTTTTAATTTGTAGGGCCGCTAAAATATCGTGATTATTTTAGTATTAAATAATATTAAATTTAGTAATATTTTAGAGTTAATTTTTATACGTATTTCACGTCATTTGAAACTAGTATTTTAAAGTTAAAAATTCAATCGTAGTTACAACTTCAAATTGTAATCCTCGTTTATAGAACACCATAGTCAACTAACCTATAGGCTAAGTGCCCGTCAGTTTCCTCGTAACCGTTACCCAGTGAAGAGCAGTATTATTCGCGCTTTCAGTCTCTCTGACGGGTTTCAGTTTCTTTTTCAGGTTTCAGTTTCGGTCTCAATCCAGTATCAGTTCCAGCTTCGGTTTTACTGATTTCAAGTTCTCGGTTTTGGTCTTCGATCTTAGCCCCAATTGCTGTTTTAATTGCGATCGTGTTCATGAATAAATCTCCAAGCTACGAAGCCGATCGTATCACTTCCCTGGAAGAACATCACTCACGAAATAATCACTACAGGAAAATAACACGTTCCTTAAAGTGGTGACTCTAAACTCGTGACCCCAAAGTGGTAACCCCAGAAATGGTTCATACTCCAAAAATTTACACACTGCACATGTCCAGATTATTAGCTTTAATTTGATATGTAAATAAAGTTTGTGGGAAGCATAGATGAAAAATAATTCTTGGGACCGGAAGGTAAAAATATCGCTGGTGGACTCGAAAACGAGTGTCAAGTATTGGCGTGTCCCATGCTAAGGAGGTTGATTGTAGGAGCGTTTTATTTACACACTGCACATGTCCAGATCATTAGCTTTAATTTGATATGTAAATGAAGTTTGTGGAATAAATAGATGAAAAATAATTCTTGGGACCGGAAGGGAAAAATATCGTTAGTGGACTCGAAAACAGGTGTTGAGGAACGGAGTGCCCCATGCTAAGAAAGTTGATTGTATGAGGTTTTAATTTATACACTGCACATGTCCACATTATTAGCTTTAATTTGATATGTAAATGAAGTTTGTGAGATGAATAGATGAAAAATAATTCTTGGGACCGGAAGGTATAAATATCGTTAGTGGACTCGAAAATGGGTGTCAAGAATTGGCGTGCCCCATGCTAGCTAAGTCAATTGTAGGAGGTTTTAATTTACACACTATACATGCCCAGATTATTAGCTTTAATTTGATATGTAAATAAAATTTGTGGGATGAATAGATGAAAAATAATTCTTGGGACCGGAAAGTAAAAAATATCGCTGGTGGACTCGAAAACGAGTGTCAAGTATTGACGTGTCCCATGCTAAGGAGGTTGATTGTAGGAGCTTTTTATTTACACACTGCACATGTCTAGATCATTAGTTTTAATTTGATATGTAAATGAAGTTTGTGGGATGAATAGATGAAAAATAATTCTTGGGACCGGAAGGTAAAAATATCGTTAATGGACTCGATAACGAGTGTCAAGTATTGGCGTGTCCCATGCAAGCAAGGTTGATTGTAGAAGGTTTTTATTTACACACTGCACATGTCTAGATCATTAGCTTTAATTTGATATGTAAATGAAGTTTGTGGGATGAATAGATGAAAAATAATTTTTGGGACCGCAAAGTAAAAAAATCGTTAGTGGACTCGAAAACGGGTGTCAAGGAATGGCGTCCCCCCAAATGCGGGTGGTTAATCAAGGGGAGTTAATTTATTACCATACAGTGAGAGTAGGTTATTAGCTCTAATAATTTGAGACCAAAATGAAGGTTCTACGATGCATAGGACGAAAATAATTAACGAAACTGTTTGTTTCAAGTTTTTTTCTTGAGATCTCAAGATTTTTAAGTTCGGGTCGAGTTCGGTGTCGAGATCGGTGTCGAGATTTTCCCTCCGGTAAACAATTAGACAAATCCTGACTTGGACTTTTCTGACTTGCATATGAACAAGACCGGAGGGAAAATCTTGACACCGATCTCGACACTGAACTCGACCCGAACTTAAAAATCTTGAGATCTACAGAAAAAATCTTGAAACAAACTGTTTCGCTAATTATTTTCGTCCTACGCATCGTAAAACCTTAATTTTGGTTTCAAATTAAAGTTAATAACCTCCTTTCACTGAATAATTATAAACTAACTCCCCTTGCTTAACCAACTGCACTTGGGGGGACGCTGTTCCTTGACACCCGTTTTCGAGCCCACTAACGATATATATTTGGGGAACGAACCATTTCTGGGATTACCACTTTAGAGTCACGAGTTTAGGGAACGTGTTATTTTCTGTAGTGATTATTTCGTGAGTGAGGTTCTTCCAGGGGAGTGATACGATCGGCTTCGTAGCTTGCAGATTTATTATTTGACACGATCAAAATTAGTAGAAGTTAAAGCCGAGATCAAGGACCGAAATTGAGTAATTCGTAGACTGAGACTGGAACTGAACTGAACCTGAAACCGAAACTGAAACCTGCCCGGGTAAAGACCAATAAGTAACTCAAAATAAATACAGAATTTAGCAAGAAAAATCAATAGCACAAGGTAACTTTATAATACAACTGTTGAGTAAAAACATTAAAGAATCGTACCTAATTAGCCGGCTGCTACAGAGAACAGAAAACGAGATATCGATAGGCAGCTTCTACCTGAGGCTATGAAATTTAATAACCGTATCAAAATAGCTGGTCGATCTTTCGGAACGCTCATCATAAAATACCCGAACGTAGAGACCCGAGTGAGATGAAATTAGACAATGAATTTAATGGCCGATGCAAGTTATTATTAAAAAACGTTCTATATTGGGATTAATTATAAATCACAGAGTAACGCGAATCAAATCACGACTTCATATCTAGGCAAAGCTAAAATGATAAATTTAGGGAATAAATGGTAGGTAAGTGAAACGCATTACTTCCTAATACATGGCCAATGGAAAACTTACCCGTCAGAAAGACTGAAAGCGTGAATAAGATTACTGTACACTGGGGAACGGCGGAGAAGGAACTGACGGGCACTTAGCCTACAGGCTTGTGGTTGACTATGGTGTTCTATAAACGAGAGTTACAATTTGGAGTTGGAACTACGATTGAATTTTTAACTTTAAAATACTAGTTTCAAATGACGTGAAATACGTATAAAAATTAACTCTAAAATATTACTAAATTTAATATTATTTAATACTAAAATATTCACGCTATTTTAGCGGCCCTACAAATATACCTTCCGGTTAACACAATTATTTCTCATCTATTCATCTCACAAACTTCATTTACATATCAAATCAAAGCTAACAATCTAGACATGTGCCAGGGCTAAATTAAAACTTCCTATAATCAACCTTCACTAGCATGGGGCACGCCAACCCTCGACACTCGTTTTGGACTCCACTAACGATATTTATACCTTCGGGTTAACATAATTAATTCTCATCTATTCATCTCACAACTTCATTTACATATCAAATCAAAGCTAACAATCTAGACATGTGCCATGGCTAAATTAAAACCTCTTACAATTAACTTTTACTAGCATGGAGCACGCCAACCCTCGACACTCGTTTTGGACTCCACTAATGATATTTACACCTTCCGGTTAACGTAATTATTTATTCCGTTATTGTGGAATGAATAATTATTATTATTCATTCCACAAACTTTATTTACATATCAAATCAAAGCTAACAATCTAGACATGTGCTGTAGATAAATTAAAAGCTCCTATAATCAACCTTGCTAGCATGGAACACGCTAATCTTCGACACCCGTTTTCGAGTCCAGGAGCGATATTTATAGCTTCCGGTCCACGGAATTATCACTCATCTATTCATCCTACAAACTTCATTTACATATCAAATTAAAGCTAATAACTTTCTCATAATACATCGTTTCAGCGATTCTTTAAAGTACAGCTAAATTATTCCATTGTACTTTTTCATGTGTTATTTTTCCTCTTTTTTCCCTAACGTAATACGCATTCCTGATCGTTCATCGTGCAATAAAAATCATTATATTTACCTCAATGTGCATCACAATCACAGTTGTGGTCAAAATGAACATGTTCAAACAATTTTTTGACATGCGCCAAAGTGTTTCACTGCAATACTTTATTTCAAGAAACCCGTCCAACTCCTTCAGAGTAATTCAGCAATCAGAACAATTAGTAACCATAAACGCCAAGATAAATATATATTAGAGTAGAGCCTGCATAATCGACTATGTGTCTACATCTCTTTCTCCCCTCTCTCACTCTCTCCCTTTCCTTCTCTTCCTCTCCCTCTCTCCCTCTCCTTCTCTCCCTCTCCCTCTCTCCTTTTCTCCCTCTCTCTCCTTACTACTCCCTCTCTAGAGTATTTCGAGTGTAAAAGATACACAATGGAAGTTCTGTATATATTAATGAAAAATATTCATTTATGGGACAATAATTCGACGCAAATCTTTAATGTATTTATCTTTATAAAATTTCGAATCCGTAAAATCTAAACCGTGGAACTTCCACGGGAACTGTCTAGTTTACCTAATGACGCCACAAGGTAGAAAAGAAAGAATAGAAGAAATGAAAAAACAGTATATTTCCAATAAAGTCGATGCATAAGATTTGTTACAATATTGGTTTTTAAAATGTCATTTAAAATCGATTAAATCGTAGGTATCTCATACATAGATGATACAACAGCGGCGCCTACGATTACACCATTCAAGCAATGCTAAAAGATATAAGTGCACTAAACCTGCAGCAAGTCGTTTACTTCGAGATATCTCGATGTAAGTTGACTTACCATAGGATAAATTTTTGAAAACATACAACGCTGACACTTTACATACAGAATGCTTACGGATCATGAGACGAAGAACTGCGTCAAGTAAGAATACGTATGATATTTAGTATCACATCTGCTACAGAGATGAGAGGTAGGAAACAAATTCACCGACCGTTCTGTGTGATTTCATACTTCTACGTGGGTTATTGAATTATTACCAATATTGTGAGAAAGATGGAAGAAGCAGTGGAAGTAGCTAAACAGGTGGAGAGTAACTCTCACCTGTCTAAAAGAAGTATATTCGATACCCATGCAACAATCATGGGTATGAATGTGCATAAACGCAACCGCTTTAGCGTAGAAAGGCGTTTCCACAGATTGTAGCAGAGCAATGAAAACTTCTCTTCCGAGATCAGAAGAATTTTGAAATTGAAGGTAAGCTTGCAAACGTAGGAAAAATATATTTTCTGGTCATAATTCTTAACACTTGAATCCCAAGTAACTAAATGAAACTACTTCTAATAATCTACCTATCTCCATCGCTCCATTTCCATTGCTCTCCATCTCTATCCATCGCTCTCCATCTCTCTCCATCTCTCTCTTTCTCTCTCTTTCTCTCTCTTTCTCTTTCTTTCTCTTTCTTTCTCTTTCCTTCTCTTTCTTTCTCCTTCGTTCTCTTTCTTTTTCTTTCTTTCTCTTTCTCTCTTTGTTTCCTTTTCTCTCTTTCTTTCTCTCCTTCTCTTTCATTCTCTCTCTTTCTTTCTCTTTCTCTCTTTCTTTCTCTCTCGCTCCTTCTTTCTCTCTCTCTCTCTTTCTCCATCTTCATCTGCATCCATCACCATCTCCATCTATCTCCACGTGGCGATCCGTTTAAAGGGTGATGTATATAATAATATAATGACCTGTCTAAGTTATTTATTAGTGATTGATTTAATGCATCCAAAAAATGATAAAAGTTTATCTGCTCATTTTTGATTGGATGATGATTGATTGTTGATGAGTTTTTTCTCTCCCATGATTTACGCAATCTAGGTGTCAATGCATGGTTTTTCTGCACTGTTCTACCATCATATTTCAATTATTACTTGTAAATTAATGTAATTCATTAAATGCAACAAACATACATACGTAATCGCACTAAAGGGACTCTAATCCTTTGAATACATAATATGATAAAAGGTGTTCCCAGAACTTCTTTTCAATGGCAAAATGAGGGTAATGAAATACAGAAAAGATTTAATACACGTAATTCTAACTTCACGAGATGGGAAATGTGGGTCATCTACTACATTTTGCGAAATAAACCACAACATGATATCCTATTAAACAGTGCATCATTAATACATCTCGCTCTCGTCTCCCCGCTAAGTCTCCCGCTTCATGGCCTTATACAAGCTTGACTTTTTTTTTTTGTAATTCATTTCTAATTTTTGTCGTAGAGTCTCAAGCTCCATAACTCAACTGCTCTGTTGTGCCTATGAGTCAAAGTTTTCTGGGCTCCGCATGTTTCTCGGACCACTGTTCATAGAGTAGATGGTTTGTTTATGAAGCTGATACGACGGCGTCTTGTAGTGTCGATACATACGTTTTACACATCGCCGTGAAATATGAAAATCTATGCATATATCCTATCTCCACACCTCTCTCCACCCCGCTCTCCACCCCTTTCAACACCCCTCTTTCCACCCCTCTCTACACCCCTCTCTCCACCCATTTCTTCATCCCTCTCTCCACCCCTCTCTCCACCCTTCTCTACACCTCTCTCTACACCCCTCTCTATACCCCTCTCTCCACCCCTCTCTACACCCTTCTACACCCCTCTCTACAGACTATATAAATACCGGACCCGGTATTTATATAGTCTGTACCGGAAACGCGGGTAGAACGCTGCTCAATGTTGCCGACATCGGCGTCCTTAGTTTTTTGTAATCACTTAGAACTGATTTAATTACAAATATAATACATCACTATATTGTCATTAAAAATTATCAATAAAAATGTAATAATAAGACTAAAAAATTCTATAATGATCGTTACACCAATTTCCATTGAGATTAATGAGATTACTCCTAACTTAAATTGTAATGTGTTGTTAAGACTAGTAGTTGCAACTCTACGATATTTTGTAACACGAATTCGCTTACCTATGTCCGGCTTGTTCTTCAGTCAGCGTTGCTTTACGTAACGGATGTATGTCCTCCAACCGTGCACGATGCGAAGTCGAAAACTTCCAACCGTGACACACAACCTTTATTCACGTGACAATTATCCCTATAATGGTATTAGTATTTAAGGTCACGAGTTTAGAGTCACCACTTTAAGGAACGTGTTATTTTTCTGCAGTGATTATTTCGTAAGTGATGTTGTTCCAAGGAAGTGATACGATCGGCTTCGTAGCTTGCAGATTTATTCATGAACACGATTGCAATTAAAACAGCAATTGGGGCCAAGATCGAAGATCAAAACTGAGAACTTGAAATCAGTAAAACCGAAGCTGGAACTGATACTGAATTGAGACCGAAACTGAAACCTGAAACTGAAACCTGCCCGGATAAGGACCCATAAGTAACTCGAAATAAATACAGAATTTAGCAAAAAGAATTAATATCACGAGACAACATTATAAGACAAATATGGAGTAAAACACTAAGGCATCGTACTTAATTAACTGGCAGTCAAAGAAATACAAAAAACGAGATGTGGATATGTAGCTTCTACCCGGGGCCATGAAATTTAATAACCGTATCAAAATGGCTGGTCGATCTTTCAGTATGCTTGTCGTAAAATACCCGAACGTAGAGACTTGAGTGAAACGAAATTATACAATGAATTTGATAGCTGATGCAAAAGTTATTATTCAAAGTGTTCTATATTTAGATTAATTATAAATCTTGGAGTTACGCAAATCAAAGCACAACTTCATATCTAGGCAAAGCTAAAATGATAAATTTAGGGAATATATGGTAGGTAAGTGAAACGCATTATTTCCTAACACATGGTCAATGGAAAACTTACCCGTCAGAGAGACTGAAAGCGCGAATAAAATTACTGCTCACTGGATAACGGTTGCGAAAGAACTGACGGGCACTTATCCTATAGGCTCGTGGTTGACTATGGTGTTCTATAAACGAGGATTAAAATTTGGAGTTGTAACTACGATTGAATTTTTAACTTTAAAATACTAGTTTCAAATGACGTGAAACGTATAAAAATTAACTCCAAAAATGTTACTAAAATACCTCATATTTTTGTATCAACTCCTTGATCGTTCTAAATCAATTACGATATTTCTGAGTCTCTATAAGTAACTGAATCTACTCAGCCTAATATTCTACGAGTACAGATCTCCACGACAACGACTAGTTCTAACGTACAACCAGCAATTCAACCTGCACCTGAGCCTTTTCTTGCACACACCAATACGGACCCGACACACAACGCGGCCGAGCACAACCCACAACTGAGGCTGCTGCCGCAGCACCCCTCACTTAAGCCAAAGCGTCCTCGTTGAGGTGCCAAGTACTAATTTATAGATTAAACCACATCTCCACGTGAGTTTAAAATCACAATACTTTAGATGCATTACTTACTGCTACAGAGTCGACATTTTGCTGCGACTTAAACTACTAAAATCTATTTAAATCAGAGGTGGCCAACCTTTTGCATATCGTGCGCCAATTGCTCTATAATTTAAGATCAGATGCGCCAATTCTACACAAAATCATGAGAGTACACAAAATCCCTACCTGAAGAGTTCAAACTTTAACGATAGCTATTTAACAGATTATATAATCTTTACCTATAATTAGTGATTTTTGACTCTGTTTTGACTTTGCCAGTTTTGGAATGTCTGGAGATAAATCTGTCACCGAGGACAATAAACAATTCTTCAGATTCAAGTCTGTGAGTCGTGACCTTGTTTTAATTTTGATCAAGTTCATAGCTGAGAATGCTTGTTCACATCTGTAAGTAGACCCGAATCTATTTAGGGAACGTGTTACTTTAGGGAACGTGTTATTTTTCTGTAGTGATTATTTCGTGGGAGATGTTCTTCGAAGGAAGTGATACGATCGTCTCTGTAGCTTGAAGATTTATTCATGAACACGATCAAAATTAGAACATAAATTGGGGCCAAGATTGAAGACCAAAACTGAGCACTCGAAATCCGTAAAACCGAAGCTGGAACTGATACTGAATTGAGACCGAAACTGAAACCTGAAACTGAAACCTGCCCGACTAAGGACCAATAAGTAACTCGAAATGAATACCGAATTTAGCAAGAAAAATCAATAGCACAAGGCAACTTTATTATACATCTGTTAAGTAAAACACTAAAGAATTGTACCTAATAAGTCGGCTGCTACAGAGAACACAAAACGAGATATCGATAGGCAGCTTCTACCCAAGGCTATGAAATTTAATAACCATATCAAAATAGCTGGCCGATTTTTCAGTATGCCCGTCATAAATACCCGGAGTGATACAAAATTAAACAATGACTTTGATGTCTGATGCAAGTTATTATACAAAATATTCCATCATTAGATTAATTATAATTCTTGGAGTTACTTGAATCAAGGCTAAAATGACAAGTTTAAGGAATGTATAGTAGGTAAGTAAAAACGTAATACATCCTAACACATGGTCAATGGAAAACTTACCCGTCAGAGAGACTGAAAGCGCGAATAAAATTGCTGTTCACTGGGTAACGGTTGCGAGGAAACTGACGGGCACTTAGCCTATAGGCTCGTGGTTGACTATGGTGTTTTATAAACGAGGGTTACAATTTGAAGTTGTAACTACGATTTAATTTTTAACTTTAAATACTAGTTTCAAATGACATGAAACGTATAAAAATTAACTCCAAAAATATTACTAAAATACATTATATTTTTGTATCGAACCTAAGATCATTCTAAATTAATTACGATATTTCCGAGTCTCTACAGGAGTCCCCCCACCAGAAGCGGAGTGTCTAAGATTTTAGAAATAACTAGTCTTACGCTAATACAGTTAAGTTCGAAATACACATTGTCAGTCACTACTACCACTCCTAAGGAACTAGAAGTGAGATATTCGTACGAACATGAACACGATGGTAACCAATGAGTCTGTAGCAAGAATGGTATCACTCTATGAACCATTCATCTCTATATCTTTAAATTCCCTCCTTAATAGCACATGCATTACAATTTAAGTTAGGAGTAATCTCATTAATCTCACTATAAATCGGCCTAATGTGACTGTGCTGTAGTAATAATAGATAGTTTTCTCAATCATTGTGCTCATTACTATTCTCAAATGACCTCATTTGAACAGGTCATTGCTAAAGACAGTATTTAGTCTAGTATACAATTTCCATAGGTGTAGATTTTTATAAAATCATATTCTATTTAAGATATGTGTGCTCAAGATATCTTTACTCTTATGCATCAGAGATTAGAAACCTAGTTATGAGGTTACAATGATTTTAGAACTAAAACCAAACTTAAGAATTATTATGTGCTTCTTTTAAATGTGAAAAATGACTGTATTAATACTTTTACAGACCTAAAAGCTATTCCTTTAAGGTCTAAAACCAATAAATTTGTAGCTATTGCCTGATCAGCTAATTCTATCAACTTGCTCTTAACTAGACTTGTTCCATGATATTAATTAACTAGAAATACCTCTCTGGTACTTCTTTATTCTAAGTTATTCCTGTTTATATATATATATATATATATATATATATATATATATATATATATATATATATATATATATATATATATATAAACTTTTTATATATCTTCATTCAAGACAGTTTGCCCCTTTTTGAGTTTTATTGCCTTTAGCAATCATAAAGAAACCAATTCACCCCCAGTATTAAAAGTGTGAAGACATCTTTAATACTTTAATACTTTAATGATTGGAATTGTTAGGGTTTAGTTAAGCAAGGCCTTTTGAGCTTCTTCTAGAAAATCGTACTCATCTTTTTATCCCTCTGTGCAGCCGTCATTCCTTTCTTCACCCACTGTTAGTGATACACTTAGAAGCTACAAAGTCATCAGCACCAATTAACACACACTACTGTCTTGACTAAGGCACGGCACATACTCAGTCATAATCAAAGACTGAAATAAACAGATATTGATACCTCTGCATCTCAGAGGTTGAGTTGAATCAATCTCCCTAATACTTAACACCATTCATCATCACAAATCACGGGCAGCTGGAACTACTCCTCTGTGATCAACCTGAGTCTTCACTACCACCCCGAGGACCCTCCTTTTTGGCAAGATCCCATGCATGTTGAAGAACGAAGAACTTCCTTATTTACTCATTCGGGCCTGCAAGAATAAAAGCTGAGTCTAAAAACCTGACAGCCTTTATTTAACCTCAAGTCTAGGTCACGGCAGCAGTGTCATAAAAGAACCCCTTTATTAAAATTAGTGGAGTTCATTGGTGAGAAATAGCACCAATGAGCTAACTTCACAAGTCGGTGCTGTTGACAAAAGGTACAACTTAGCCTAACTTAGTTTAACTTCGAGCGATCTTTAAATTACCGAGCCACTCCTGACAAGACTTTAGTGCGTCAGCGTCAGCTGGCGCAGACGCAAGATTATACACACATTGATTGGAATAGAAAATGTAAACAAATTGAGTACACACTGAGCGAGACATATAGTAGGAGACAATAATCATACTGTGGTCTTTCATATACTCAACTGCTGTGATATACTAAAGAGAGAATGCAAATTGTTGTTGCTAGGGATGATCATATTGTGTAAGTATTCATTGCGAATAGAATCATATACAACCAACGAGCGACTTGAAATGCAGTAAGTAACTTTCTGTCATAAAAAAATGCATCGTTTGTAGATTAGGCAAGTTCTTAAGAGAAGGTAATAAACGCACGTCGAGAAACGATGGGCTTTGTTCAAGAGCAGAGTCAACAGCGTAACATGAGCTGTCTGTGAAGAAGTGAAAAGCGAATGCTCTGAACAAAGAAAGACAGAGTGAGTTGGAAAAGAGGCAACAGCTTGTTTTAGATCTCTAAAAGGAAGCTCGACTGCTTCAATCCAAGGTAACTCTTTAGCTAAGACGCGATTGTGCACGACTCAGTAGGAACAATATCCATATATACGAACATTAGCATCAATGTTAAGGAGAACTTGAGCATTCCCGTGCGGAGACGGAGCTCGTGAAGTTAATGAGGGTAGGTGCGGTCGTTAGAAAGAGCTGCTTTTATTACAGAGAATTCGATACAGTTAGCGCTCCCCACGTATTCGAGATTTATCAGCTGAACCGCATGGACGACGTTTGTCAGGTTCCTTCTTCGGAACGAAGACAGTGTGAAATCTCAGGGTAACTAAAGTACTGGATGATACCAGCATTAATAAAAAGTGAAGTGCAACTTTAATTGCCTTGAGATTAATATCAATG